>KZ072526.1:40456-65789 GCA_002091845.1 Anopheles cracens
CTGTTGTAGCGATTGTTGCCGTTCCTGCGCGGAGTTAAGCCTATTGCGTACACTTTCTTCACGTACGTGCTGTAGCTGGTGTCTCCTTCAGATGTACCATCGTTTGATTCGACCCCACTCGATTCATCCGACTCGTCCCACGACAGGATGCTTCTTGGAGTGGTAGTAGTCGTCGTCGTTGTCGTTGTGGTGGTTTCCGTGATGGTACTAGGAGCTCTCGTGCTCGTAGACACCGTGCCGCCAGAAGGAGCATCGTTTTGCACGTTGTCATCGGTCTCATCGTCATAGAGATAGTCGAGGTCGCCATCGTTCGGGATGGATTTTGATTTTGCAACGGATTTTGCGGCTTCGGCGGTACTTTGCTGATTCCTTCTACCGAGCGCTAATGCTTTCGGTTGTGGGTCCCTTGCCTGATGCAGTTCCTTGTAGTAGGGGGAGTTACTTTTGTAGTTGTTCAACAGTTCCTCGAAGTAGTACTTGCTCTGGGGATTGTTGGACTTTTGTGCCGCTTTGTGCGAGCTGCGTCCTGAAGAAGCGTCCCTCGAGCTGGATCCCGTATCGGGCAGCGCGTTTGACGTCAGCGAGTGGAAGGAAGCTGCCGATCGCTTCCTGTTCAGCACTATCAGCCTGCTGTCCGGTGCTCCTCGTCCACCACTGAAACGACATTATCGAGACAACGATTAACTAAATTATGATTAATCGACAGCGGCAGCATCAACTGCTCCGTGCGTCACAGCAGAGGTGCTGCTTGAAATGCTTTTTGGGTGGAGTGACAAATTATTTATAATAAGCTACAATTATTGCTTTACAAGCAACACACTCGTATCCGGCCGGCACCCGAATCATCCAAATTGGAAGAAATGGGGTGCATCGCATGTACGCCATGTTCCTCAGTACTTCCACTTTAATTCATGCTCCATTCATGTATGTGTGTCTGCCCATCCAAACTACGATCGAAGGCCACAAAAGACAGAAGCATCTTCAACCGACACTTCTTTTCAGCGGAAGACAGCGGAATTGTTTACGTGAATGGGATTTTTCGAATGATCATTTATTTTCGAACGATCACTAAAAAACGCCTTTCTCGCCTTCCACTCGTTCAGACGGCACAGATCGTTTGGTGGAATTTAGAAATGGTTTACATTGTCTGGCGCTTTGGAATGCAAACAATCGACAGTTTTGCTGCTGATGGTGCCTTTGCCTTCGAGAGATGCCAACGGTTGTTTGTGATGCATCACTTTTCGTCTTTTTAGGCTGATTTATCATCCTCGTTTTTTTGTGTGTATTCTCAACTTAAGCTAGGTTTAATTTATTCCAACGAATCAACAACGTTGGCGTGAAGATAAGAGGCAGTGATGGTCAATCTCATAGTAAGAGAAAGATTCCAAGATCGATACCTATTTTGGAGCACGATCTCACAGCAGAGGCAACCAAACTCGTGCACAATAAATCTATCGATGTTAAAAGGTTTGAAGGATTTGACCAAGTGACAAATTAGTCGACCGGAAATCAAACTAAACGACTATTGAATTGTTAGCCCAAATGAACTACACGTTTATTGAGTGCATTAGTATAACACTCCAATGAGGGCCAATCATTTAGAAACGTATGGTAAGAAGTCATTGGCGATTGTTTCCGAACAAATTTGCAAACTAATCTACAACCGGTTTTGCGAAAGTTGATCGATGTGTTGGAAAATCGCATCCCAAATACAAAGCGTTTCTGCGAATTCTGGAGCGTTTCGCTATCCAAACACAGGAATACATACCCACAATCCAAATTAACCCGTGCCCCAATGCAAATGCAAAGCACCCCAACCTGCTGCGTTGAGTGAAAACCCATGTTTGCACCGTGCGGTTGGAAATAGGAATTTCAACGTGAATTTGTTCGCTTTGCAGACATTCTCACACACCGGGAAAAAGAAACTTAGCGTAGCGCGGTAAAAGCAGTTTTCAGCACACTCACACACACGCTGGTGGTATGGTGATGAAAAATGTTCATTTGCCCGGTTTTTGTTTTAATCAAATAAGGGAAAAATAATTCGTCACTTGCAGCCACCTGCAACAGAACGTAGAATGCGCTTTACGATGAAATGTCAGACAACACTAGACCATCCATAATAAAAGCAGATAATCTCCATTCCAACCATAGATGGCGCTTCGCTGAGCGCTGCTGGATTCTTAGTTGTTATACGGGCCAGGCCATTAATATCTTACTGTCCTATATCTGGCTGCTTTGTCTTTGCAGGCGAAACGGAACGCCGGAGTTACGATTTTTGCGAACGAAAGCGAAACACTATTTTGAATGTATGGGAATCTACGTTCCCCCCTCAACGTCCCGAATACGGCAACACGAAAAACGTCCCGACGTCGCGAAAAACGTTGATGAGAAGATTCCGATCGCCTTCTCTAGTCAGACTGTCAGTGAGCCGAAACGATGAAGAAGATTATGAGCCCACACACACACACAGACATGCACAAAAATAGTGTCCCAGATGAGGAACAGAATAATCTTCCATCCAAAACTTCTCCCAAGAGGGGTGGGACGTCAATCAATCAAAGTTAATTGCGCCGTGACTTTTGCGCCGTTTAATACACACCAGGTAACTATAATTCACTCGATTACTGCCGAATTCGGCGATCGAAAAGCATCCATAAAAATCAGGTCAAACCGGCATGTCCTTTCACCATGACAACCAGCCTGGCTGTAAACGGCGTACGGTGAATTATTTGTTCGCTTCACTATGGATTGACACACACACGCACGAAACCGTCAATCTCACGGCGGAACGAATTGCTTCAGCTATCCAAGGTTCGCCTCGTGGCAGGCATTTAAAAGTAGAGCTGCAAATTCCACGCTCAACGCGATCGCGTCGATGGTGTGCATTAAAAACTAAAATTCCCATCGGCGTTGTACTCCGGTGTCGATCCGATGTTATCCGATGCGACGCGGCATCTGATAAATTGACCAGATTTACCAAACCGTGTGTGAAGTGCGGTAGAACAGACGAAGCGTATGCACTGGAACAGCATGTACGAAAGATAGCCGATGATCGGTGCGATTGAGATCGCGATAACTGCTGGAGGCGACTGCAGGAGTCGACGGAAACAACTCTCTCACACACACATTTACGCACACAATCTGCTTTTCGTGCTTCATCTTGTGCAATCTAGCATCTCCACTGCGAGAGATACGACTTCCGTCCCTCACTTTTACGAGCGTCATTCTCCATTCGACTGATTAGCATAGAAACAACGTTTCGCCATAAAAAAAATCTTATATTGTATCATATTTTGCTTGCTATGAAACATGTTTCACACGAGCAACTCGATGCGCGTATTGGCACATTAAAAGTAATAGAGCAGAGATAAAATCGACACTAAAAATCTTTAATCTCCCGCCGGTCCGGCGGATGTGTTCTCGCGTATCATTATTTCGCATCACCCTGTTCCCAAGAGAAGCGCATTGGGAACTCGCGCATCGTTTCACTTTTCACTCCGCTCTCAACGCGCCGCCACTTTCGCGTAATTTGTTTAATGGGAAGGCGTTAAAAAAATATGTCAACAAAGTACATCAAACATCCCTCAACGTGTTTTTTCTCTGTTCGGTGAAACAGAATATTTGTTCAACGCCACCGTAGGCAAGAACCGTAGCTGGTGCTGCTGGAGTCGAACCAGTGTAAAATTGGAGCTAAACGTTCCGAGTGCCGAGTTCGGAAACCGAGAATAACAGTCAATTGGGAAATTTGAGAATTTATCTTCAAATATCAAATTACAATCGCTAAACAAACGAGGAGCCAGACGGATGAAAAATGAGAATCGCAAACCAGATGAACACTCCCCCTCCCCCCCCCCACCTCCCCTAGGGTGGCCTAGCGTTTAGAACAGCTGGATCTAGATCTCTTCATCGAAAGGCACAATATTGCTACGTACGAACTTAAAAAAACGCAGTAAATCCAGAGTTTATCTCGTTCCAGCTGTCGTAGTGGCACTCTATTGGCCGTTGTGGCAGCGGTGGTGGTTTAAATTTATTCCGAACCCACTCTTTGGGGATGCTCTCGAATCACAAAGGACGTACAAAACGGATTAAAAAAACACACACACGCTGGTGGTATGGTGATGAAAAATGTTCATTTGCCCGGTTTTTGTTTTAATCAAATAAGGGAAAAATAATTCGTCACTTGCAGCCACCTGCAACAGAACGTAGAATGCGCTTTACGATGAAATGTCAGGCACGGGATTCATCTGAATGCATGAATTATGCGACGGAATAATTTCTACCACAATGACCGGCGGGTGGATGTTATGGCGAACGGTTCGTCCCGTTTATGTTACTATTTACGCTGAACAGTATGGCCTAATTACCGTTCGGTGTTGCAGTCGCTTTGATCTTGTGCTTGCAGGAAAATCCATCACGAGTGCCAAAAATGCGCTCGTTTCCAAGGTCTTTTTTTGCATTGGCTGGGTGATTAACGATGGGGATTGCGAACGACGATTTACAGCGAAGCAGGGAACGGGAATTGTTATGGATGACGGGAGTGTCACACACTTACTGCAGACGACTTTACGTGGTAGGATTTAAGAAAAAACTGTTGGGGTAAATCTACAAACACAGCGACCATTAATAACAGGAAAGGAACACGAACGGCGCTCACTTTTACGAGCGTCATTCTCCATTCGACTGATTAGCATAGAAACAACGTTTCGCCATAAAAAAAAATCTTATATTGTATCATATTTTGCTTGCTATGAAACATGTTTCACACGAGCAACTCGATGCGCGTATTGGCACATTAAAAGTAATAGAGCAGAGATAAAATCGACACTAAAAATCTTTAATCTCCCGCCGGTCCGGCGGATGTGTTCTCGCGTATCATTATTTCGCATCACCCTGTTCCCAAGAGAAGCGCATTGGGAACTCGCGCATCGTTTCACTTTTCACTCCGCTCTCAACGCGCCGCCACTTTCGCGTAATTTGTTTAATGGGAAGGCGTTAAAAAAATATGTCAACAAAGTACATCAAACATCCCTCAACGTGTTTTTTCTCTGTTCGGTGAAACAGAATATTTGTTCAACGCCACCGTAGGCAAGAACCGTAGCTGGTGCTGCTGGAGTCGAACCAGTGTAAAATTGGAGCTAAACGTTCCGAGTGCCGAGTTCGGTTCGCCTCGTGGCAGGCATTTAAAAGTAGAGCTGCAAATTCCACGCTCAACGCGATCGCGTCGATGGTGTGCATTAAAAACTAAAATTCCCATCGGCGTTGTACTCCGGTGTCGATCCGATGTTATCCGATGCGACGCGGCATCTGATAAATTGACCAGATTTACCAAACCGTGTGTGAAGTGCGGTAGAACAGACGAAGCGTATGCACTGGAACAGCATGTACGAAAGATAGCCGATGATCGGTGCGATTGAGATCGCGATAACTGCTGGAGGCGACTGCAGGAGTCGACGGAAACAACTCTCTCACACACACATTTACGCACACAATCTGCTTTTCGTGCTTCATCTTGTGCAATCTAGCATCTCCAGTGCGAGAGATACGACTTCCGTCCACAATGTTGTACCAGTGCGCTGCTTTATTTGGAGCAAAAGATACTTCTCGCGATCCACGAGTCGTACACCGGCCGGGATTAATCTCAATCATGACTGAGGGTCTCCTCCCTCGCTATTTGTTTTTCGAGTGTCTTTCATTATTCCACCAGTGCACCGATGACGCTCTACGCTTTATGAAAAACGAAGACTGCCCTGCCCCTGTTAGAAGCAGCTCGGTTCAGGTCCAGCCCAGGCGGTCTTTCTTTGTGCTAGTCTGGTCAGTTCCTGTTTACATCACGAACGGAGCTTTTAAACGGGCATGCGGTAGCAAACCTTACCCACCGTCTTAAACGGAACAACGCAGCAGCAACAACAACAACAAAAAAATACAACACACCATCGGGTTATTAATATTAATTACAGTCCGGCACACATAGCGCACTGCGCTCCCCGGAATACCGCGATGCGCTCCATTTTTGTTATGCTCTCATATGGACTTTTTGCTCTTCAAAAAGGTACAATCCTGTGTGTGTGCGTGTGTGGAAGTTGAAACAACGAAAAAATGCGCCAGTTTGAAAACTATTTCTCTCTACCCAAACCGGTCATGCCTTGTTTTCCGACCCGCAAACGAAACTAGTCTGAGATAAGAGGGTAATTAATCCAATTTACTAACATTCTCGTCACTCGGATTCCTCGGATTCCTCCCACTGCACGGTTGGTGGATAGCTTTTATGGTTAGTTCGTTTCTCAACCCCGGAAGACCCCGGATTACCGGGCGAAATATTGTCACTCTCGAAAGACACTGCACCCGAGACCCTCGCGGAGGGAGTAGCACTTTTTATTACTTACAACAACATTCCGCATGTGACCGGAATGTGTTGGCAGCCGGCGCAGCCATTGCTCGGAAATGAGCTCCAGCAGGGCGTTTTTTGTCCGTTACAGTGTTCGTTCCTCCGTCCATTTCAGTCGTTCGAAGTGCAGTGCATTATTCCGTTAGTATTCGAGGATGTAAAAACCTATCCGTGTTCACTCCCTGTTCGTCGAGTTTAATTCAAATTGATTGCCTTCATAATGCACGCATGCCACAGTGGCAAAAATGTGCCGTATAACGAATTATCGCTGTCAATGAACCGTAGTTCAAGTGGCGCATTAAATCACACGGCTTGTGGGACCATGGTGAGTGGTTGTTGGGCATTTTGCCTGTACTTTTTGTCATAAAGATTCATCCTGAACTCAGAAGAACTAAATTGATCGTTACGGCGGATGAGCCGAGCAGAAAAAGCAAACGATGTCTCATAAATGCCTGTGACACCAACCGGATTAGCTCATGTCATATCGGGTAGCAAAGGCTTAACATAAAGCAAACAATCCCAGAAAAGCAGAATGATTAAACCGTCTCACTATGCTTGGCGATTCATGATGTTATTCTAGCGCTCTGCTGAAAGTTTTTAAAACTTAACTCCTAAGAACATCCTAGGAATAGATGACGCGACGATAGGGCAATGTGTTGTTCGCTATGCAGCGTTACGTATGATAATTAATAAACCAAATACTAGCAGCATTTGACGGGACCGAGTTTTGCCAGTCGTAATACTTGCTTTGAACCCTTTGTTCGCTTGCAAAAATGATGTAGTGAAGATGAAGACATTAAAGGGCGTTGTACCATCAAACACAAACCGAAAAAACCCCGTTTGAAACGATCATCAACAATGCACAAAAAAGTGCTGTTGAATAAAAAAATCTTTATTGAATAAGGATTCTTTCTATCACGTGATACGAACGGCCAGAATCAATCGTATCTTTTTTCTTGATCATATTCTTGTTTTTTTTTGTCTGACAATCGTTTAATCTTTCATCAGAGTGAGTTGCAAACGCGCGTGATTAGGTAATTTCGTTCTTTGCATTCACTTTTTTACTCATTGTGCAACAAACAAATCCAGTTAACAATAAGAGTTGTTGCACATCAATAGCAATTGACATGCTGATGAGTCATACCATAAACACTCAATCCAGGCTGCTCGTATCAGAACTCAAGGCAACTAAGAAGGTAACGAGTAAGACAAAACGGAGAGAACGATCGATTAAGATCTCGAATGGAAACGAACTGTGCCCAAAACATTGAAAAGGGAACCTTTCAACATCGTTGCGTTGCGATGTAGCTTGTTTCCGATTGTTTGATGCCTATCGGCACAGCAAAGGTTAAGCTAAGTAATAAGTAACATGTTTGTTTGCTCACCCTCGCCCAGCCCAAGGTGTTTCGCAATCGTGTCGACAGGAAGTGGAATGTGCGACACGATCGGAACATTCATGGTAATCAAATTTGTTCTACAAGCACAAACACAGGACAACCGACAAATGCACCTGCCTGCTCAAAAAGTCGCTTGCGCTTTAGCGCAGGTCGCGAATGCAACTTGCCATAAAACCAGCTTGACCACCACACGGTACGACGTAACGTTCGGTCCAACATCAAATACGGCCGTCGTTTGTTAAGGTCGTTAAAGCGGTGTGCATTCGAAGCCGCGCCGCTTCGGCTCATCCGTTGCACTTTCTTTTTGTAGAGCAGAAGCGCAGAAAACGCTGTAAGATTGTGTTTTGTGGTGCAATTAGCACACTTTTGTAGTAGATTACAACGAAAAGTGTGCTTTGCTTATGTTACCGCATTTTCATCCCTATGCCTACTAAGAAATGCGGCTGGATTTGGTACGTATGAGCTTGAGATTCAGGTTTCGCTTTGTGGCGGATGGTAATGTATTCCACGCCAGAACAATCTCCTTTTTGGAAATCTCCAACTAACCGCTTGACAATACCAGTAAATGAGAATACTGTGAGAAGACAGACTTATCTACTGCGACAGTTCCAGAGTTGGCTTCTGCTCGCAATAACGTTATAATAATCTAAAATCAGAAGGAAAAGCAACAACCTACACTCTAGGGCACTACACTTGCAGCCGGTTTTTCGCTAATTACTTCGCTAATATGATTTACCGGGATTTTCCTTTCACTTGCCACCAACTGGTTACTCTTTCGATCGTTTTCCTCTTAGCTGACCCACGTCCATGCATCGTGATCTTACAATTACACTCTATTTTTCATCTTCACTTGTATGCATGTCGGTTCATATCGCCATTCCCTCCCTCTCTTTCTATCCCCACATGAAAGAGGAGAGGTAATCTGCCGCGATCGAGCGTCCAATGTGCGCAACATTCTCAAGGCTCACTCGGGGGCTTATGAAAATGAATGTGAAAATGGGGATTTATTAAATCTAGTGCATCGTGCGCAGTCCAAAAAAAAAAAATCCCGCTCAACCCTCACCTCACGCTCGATTATGGATTGATGATTTACCACAGTTGCTGCACAAAAGATGTAATTTTTTTTTGTCTGACAATCGTTTAATCTTTCATCAGAGTGAGTTGCAAACGCGCGTGATTAGGTAATTTCGTTCTTTGCATTCACTTTTTTACTCATTGTGCAACAAACAAATCCAGTTAACAATAAGAGTTGTTGCACATCAATAGCAATTGACATGCTGATGAGTCATACCATAAACACTCAATCCAGGCTGCTCGTATCAGAACTCAAGGCAACTAAGAAGGTAACGAGTAAGACAAAACGGAGAGAACGATCGATTAAGATCTCGAATGGAAACGAACTGTGCCCAAAACATTGAAAAGGGAACCTTTCAACATCGTTGCGTTGCGATGTAGCTTGTTTCCGATTGTTTGATGCCTATCGGCACAGCAAAGGTTAAGCTAAGTAATAAGTAACATGTTTGTTTGCTCACCCTCGCCCAGCCCAAGGTGTTTCGCAATCGTGTCGACAGGAAGTGGAATGTGCGACACGATCGGAACATTCATGGTAATCAAATTTGTTCTACAAGCACAAACACAGGACAACCGACAAATGCACCTGCCTGCTCAAAAAGTCGCTTGCGCTTTAGCGCAGGTCGCGAATGCAACTTGCCATAAAACCAGCTTGACCACCACACGGTACGACGTAACGTTCGGTCCAACATCAAATACGGCCGTCGTTTGTTAAGGTCGTTAAAGCGGTGTGCATTCGAAGCCGCGCCGCTTCGGCTCATCCGTTGCACTTTCTTTTTGTAGAGCAGAAGCGCAGAAAACGCTGTAAGATTGTGTTTTGTGGTGCAATTAGCACAAACGGTACGACGTAACGTTCGGTCCAACATCAAATACGGCCGTCGTTTGTTAAGGTCGTTAAAGCGGTGTGCATTCGAAGCCGCGCCGCTTCGGCTCATCCGTTGCACTTTCTTTTTGTAGAGCAGAAGCGCAGAAAACGCTGTAAGATTGTGTTTTGTGGTGCAATTAGCACAATTTTGTAGTAGATTACAACGAAAAGTGTGCTTTGCTTATGTTACCGCATTTGGTCACGTTTTTTTGTCAATCCCCAAACGACAACAGCACAATGGTGCATTAATTTGTCTTTATTCTTGAGCAGACGTATGAGCTTGAGATTCTGGTTTCGATTTGTGGTGGCTGGTAATGTATTTCACGCCAGAACAATCTCGATTTTTTGCATTCTCCAACTAAACGCTTGACAATACCAGTAAATGAGAAGACTGTGAGAAGACAGACTTATCTACTATGACAGCTCCAGAGTTGGCTTCTGCTCGCAATACCGTTATAATAATCTAAAATCAGAAGGAAAAGCAACAGCCTACACTCTAGGGCACTACACTTGCAGCCGGTTTTTCGCTAATTACTTCGCTAATATGATTTACCGGGATTTTCCTTTCACTTGCCACCAACTGGTTACTCTTTCGATCGTTTTCCTCTTAGCTGACCCACGTCCATGCATCGTGATCTTACAATTACACTCTATTTTTCATCTTCACTTGTATGCATGTCGGTTCATATCGCCATTCCCTCCCTCTCTTTCTATCCCCACATGAAAGAGGAGAGGTAATCTGCCGCGATCGAGCGTCCAATGTGCGCAACATTCTCAAGGCTCACTCGGGGGCTTATGAAAATGAATGTGAAAATGGGGATTTATTAAATCTAGTGCATCGTGCGCAGTCCAAAAAAAAAAAATCCCGCTCAACCCTCACCTCACGCTCGATTATGGATTGATGATTTACCACAGTTGCTGCACAAAAGATGTACAAAAGATGTCAGCTCAAAAGACGACAGCTCATCAACGAGTCTTTCGTCGAAAGGTTTACCGATCTCGTAATGACGACACTTTCTTTGCACAACTGCCAAAGCCACCCGAGAGAGGCATCTTGTAGCTTGTCCAAGGCGCTCTCAGACGATGGAACGATGGCATGTCGCCGATGTTCGTAAAAACCATTCGGTGGCATTCCATTCGCGGTTCTGTGCTCCGTTGGTTCCGCGTCAATATTCAGCAAAAATTATGCATGCAAAATTGATAATTGTATGCCATCATAACGCATCCCTCCCTCATGCGCCCTGAGTGCGGGCAGTGCGGCAAGCGCTTTGCAAAAGACGAAAGAAAACAAAAACCTTACCTGCGCACGACACACAGCGCGAATGAAAGAAGACGATGAAAATAAAGTGCCGCAAATCAAACAACCAGCAGGGGAACCACTCGGGAGCAAAAACCACGTTCAGAAATCGACTTGATTACATATGCAAGGACCGATCGCGGTGATTTGTGCTCGCACCGGGGTGAGTAAACATGTGTCCCTTCGGAAGCTGCCACGACACCTTCAAGTACTCGAGCGCGATTACACGCGTGAAGGTGACTTATGTTCGTCTTGCGCTCCATTAAGATACGGTCGCGAGTCGGGAGTCGCGCGATCACGCATCGCGCAAACACAATTCCCATTCAGCTGTCAAACGATCCCTTCGGCGTTGCTCTAAACGAGCGATCTTTCACCCGCCCGTGATGATTCAATCGACCACCGCTATCAGCCTACCGGGCGGGACTCTGTCGGAGTGAGCGTGCATGTAGGATGAGTTATCAGCGAGAAAGCAAACATGCCTAAAACCTATCCGTGTTCACTCCCTGTTCGTCGAGTTTAATTCAAATTGATTGCCTTCATAATGCACGCATGCCACAGTGGCAAAAATGTGCCGTATAACGAATTATCGCTGTCAATGAACCGTAGTTCAAGTGGCGCATTAAATCACACGGCTTGTGGGACCATGGTGAGTGGTTGTTGGGCATTTTGCCTGTACTTTTTATCATGAAGATTCATCCTGAACTCAGAAGAACTAAATTGATCGTTACGGCGGATGAGCCGAGCAGAAAAAGCAAACGATGTCTCATAAATGCCTGTGACACCAACCGGATTAGCTCATGTCATATCGGGTAGCAAAGGCTTAACATAAAGCAAACAATCCCAGAAAAGCAGAATGATTAAACCGTCTCACTATGCTTGGCGATTCATGATGTTATTCTAGCGCTCTGCTGAAAGTTTTTAAAACTTAACTCCTAAGAACATCCTAGGAATAGATGACGCGACGATAGGGCAATGTGTTGTTCGCTATGCAGCGTTACGTATGATAATTAATAAACCAAATACTAGCAGCGTTTGACGGGACCGAGTTTTGCCAGTCGTAATACTTGCTTTAAACCCTTTGTTCGCTTGCAAAAATGAAGTAGTGAAGATGAAGACATTAGAGGGCGTTGTACCATCAAACACAAACCGAAAAAACCCCGTTTGAAACGATCATCAACAATGCACAAAAAAGTGCTGTTGAATAAAAAAATCTTTATTGAATAAGGATTCTTTCTATCACGTGATACGAACGGCCAGAATCAATCGTATCTTTTTTCTTGATCATATTCTTGTTTTTTTTTGACGTGTCCCATCGCCCAGATGCTTCATTAGCGCGTAAGCAACCGCATCAAGATAGACAGTCACGTCGGACGAGGCGGACGAGGCGGGAAGGATTTCTTGATGTGCTTCAGGCTACGATGCAAACAAACCTCATAAAATGCGTGGCATCAAGTTACCTTCGCTGTGCAGCGTCTTGGCCGCCGGAAACTAATATCGTATCACTCGAGCGTACATTAAAATAATATCACCTTAGTAAATAGAACAGGTACGACACTTTTCATGCTTCCCTTATGGATTTATGTTGCCGCGGTTTATGCTGACCGAGAGCGAAAATACACGAGATCATTCGCTGTCTCACTCACAGAATCCGAACGTTTCCGTACGATGCCTTGAAGATGCTGCGTCGACGACCTGCACACCGTTCGGTTCGATTTCAATGCAATGTGCCGATATTGAAATTTATTATTGCAGCATTCTATATATTCTTTTGCTTTTGATAACTTTGATTACATGAATCTTGGTTTTGGGTTTGCTTTTCATGTGTTGCTTTTCTATAACCCTGCTGTTAGCGGATCATAGTTAGAATGGGCAACATATAAAATCGTTTTCTAACAAAAATTGTCCAAATATTTTGCTTATTGGCTATTGATATCTCGAAATAATAGCTATACAAATCATGTATAACTTTACGCAAATGCTAGAGTTACCGGAGTTACGAGCTATTTATTTCAAAAAACATCCTTTGAAGACCTCCCGCAAATTGCTCAGTAAGTTTCACGCAAGTATGGTGCCTTCCCTAAAACTGTAGCTTCCGGGTTGGTATTGTATGCACTTCACTCAGGAGAAATTGAGATCATCTACAAAATACTTCCCGGAAGTATCACACGTTCGTTCGCATATCGAAACCGAAGCTAAACGAAATCAATAAATCCTACGAAACGACCCTACCATTTAATCTCTGACCCATTTTCCGAATCAACCGTCCTTCGATTGCACGGTCGGACTGGCTGTCGTTAAACATTCAAACCATCTTACCCAAAACTGCATGTAAAACCAGCCTCCCAAAAAGCTCCCGAAGCCCTGTCCCTCCTGGCAGGGTGGCAGGGAGAATGACACGGTCTGCCTTTGATATGGCTGACATGGTGGCATAGTTCAACGCCGACCGTCCGGAACAAGAAACATGGATTTGATGCATGCTGCGATGCGGATTTTACAACACGCAACCTCCCAACAATCCAATCGCTCGACCCGATACCAAAGCCACTCCGAATGTGCCACCGAACGTGTCCCATCGCCCAGATGCTTCATTAGCGCGTAAGCAACCGCATCAAGATAGACAGTCACGTCGGACGAGGCGGACGAGGCGGGAAGGATTTCTTGATGTGCTTCAGGCTACGATGCAAACAAACCTCATAAAATGCGTGGCATCAAGTTACCTTCGCTGTGCAGCGTCTTGGCCGCATCTTTCGGTGTCGGCGTGCCGGCGGTTCATGGCCCATAATATCGACACACGCACGCACGCACGCACGAGCGTACTGAACCAACCAAAGTGAATGGATGGATCTCTGTGCGCCTCCTTTTCTGGGCCGACACGTAGCAAATTTCGTTTATCCTCGAGCATAAACCGAGGCGGCACGTGAGTCTTTTCGACATTTGGATGATGGAGATGGGTTGGTAGAGTACACTTTAGCTCTTAGAGCCGAGGGAAACAGTCCGGAGGTAACAGTCCTTGAAGCATGTTCATAAGATAACCTCACCAAACCATATCAACATCTGGGTCCGATTATAAGATGGGAAGACGTAAGACAGCTATCGCACAAATAGTTTTATTTTTTATTTCCATCCGTTGGTTTGTTCTCTCGCCGTCCATAACTACCGTCCGGTCGTGCTGAGTAGATCCACTGGGACAGAGATGTGATCACCGATCAATTCGCATGTTTATGCTACGCAACAGGCATGAACTGGTCGGATGGCTCATTGCTGACATTAGACTTATCACTGCCATCAAACTGCTCTGATGACCTAAGTCATAAACAATCCAGAAAGCCCTTGAACTTGTGCTACAGTTGAACTCGGTAATGGCACAATGGGCAACAATCAACAACATGCTCATAGCGACTGTTGACTGTTCTGTGAAGATTATTATAATGCTCGCATTTTTCATGAGAAAATGTGATGGAACATCCTCCAGTACCAGAAAAACCGGTACAGACATAGCAGCTTGCTGTATTGATGGCATAACTTCAAACACGGGGCACCTTAACCTCTTTCGTACATCTTGAGTGGTTCAAGTTGCTCCAGCCGTCCGTCTTGCGCTCATGCAAAATCCCCCGAACACCATCGACGGCACAAAGCAGATCAAGTCCAGGGTCGTAAAATTTCATGAGCGTGCTCACAGACATATGCGTCCCCAACCACCCACCCACCACCCGGACGACCCTCGAGTGCCATCGTGAAGGAACAGAAATATCTGCTCTCAATGGCAAACATAATCATCCCGGGCGGACACAGGTACTGTTCACGTACGTTGTCGCGTGTGATGCACGTTTCTTTACGGCGGGTCTATCACTCTTGTGGACGGAAAGGGCTGTAACGGCAAAACCCTTTGTGCAGAAGCGTGAAAAAAACCTGAAAAACTATACCTTAAAAAAATCGGATCCCAAATTCCATGAAATAACATATAGTGGATACAATTTGGATTGAAAAATTCAGATTTTTTTTTTGTAGATCCTGCCCCTATATGCTATCATATTTAATGAAACTCGGGCTCCGAAATTTGTTGCGTATAGAGTTTAAAGGTTCGGACGTAGGCAGTCGGCAAAGGGCTTGAATGAGCTGCCCCAGCAGGTCAAAGGTTCGAAGAAGAAGCAGCAGCAGCATTTCGTGACGAGAATAAATTCTCCAGTGACAACAATCGTCGTGGTGCGAAAAGAGTAGAGGCGAAAAAACGGGTCTGTTCGCGGATGGTGTGCATTCTGCAGTAAAGCTGCATCGTTTGGAAGTATCGAAAAAAGGGAGCGTCTCATAAGAGCGCTGGCCGGGGATTGCACCGGCATACTGGTAATCGCATTGAGGGCAATGAGCACCAGACGCGGGAATCCCATTCTCCTTCCTTAGAGTAATCGGCTCCTTTTTCATAACCTAAATATATTTCAAAGAAAACACCCAAATCGTTCCCGTATCCACAGCGACCGGTTAAGCGAGGAAGCATTCATCGCATGCACCAAATTTATTACATCACCTTACCGACGAGGTGACCTGCTGCTTGCCGCCATCCTTAAATGTTTTATGACAGGCTTTCCGTTTTTCCTTCATTTCCGAATGGACAGCTCGTTGTAGCACTTTGTGGCACCATAAGCGAGACTGCATCCTGTACCTACTTGTGCTTTAGCACCCTGAATGCTGTTTGCGTTTGCGTTGCCAAGCGGGGAAATGCGTTGCCATGGGATGTTTGCGCACTCCTGCACAGTGAGCATGATTCAGCCGAATTGCCTAGCGAAAATAATGCAAACAGCATCGGGTCTTGACGCAAAGGAAAATGTTTGCGAAGCGCACGCACGGTTGTCTACTAAGAATTGAATTGAACGGAAAACCGATACTTCGTAAGGGTGGTACAATGTGGTACTGCGCTTCTAAATGGGTTAAGATTTTCAGTCTTAAAGACTTTCACTGCTTTTACATTTCAGCCTCCTTACCTCTCGAACCGATGCTAAAACATAAATAAAACATTTCCTAGACACAATTATAAATCTGGTTTCGTGCTGCAAACAGCCACGAAAGCTGACGAGGGGAATTTCAGGAGAAAATGACTAACAGCGGTTTGAAAATTATGATCGATCCATTAGCAGTTCATTTACAATCCAATGCGTTCACTTTGTGAAGAAAGGTCTTTCATTAGGAACGAAACGATCGCGATCGTTAAAACGCGGCCAATCGTAAAAATAGTTTATTCTAATCCCGTGACAATGCGTAGATCCAGGGCGCATGTGCAATATGCGTTCGACTCATCGCTGGCTCTGGGTTCGACCCGTCATTGTTTGGCGATTGACACGCGCCAGTCATCAGAACGGTAATAATTCAATAATATGGCAAGAAGAATGCTTTCCAAAGGGTGCAGTGTAAATAATATCACTCAGCGTACAATTACGCAACGGGACATTCGCGCTCGCGCTAGATGAGTAAGCGCATCGCGCAGAGGGTCTTCCTCGAACGGGAGAAGAAAAGAACATTCTCCACTTATTCAAATTATTCGCATTCCTGGCTCGGTGGAGCAATGATTGCTTTCGGGAGCGAACGATCACATTAGCATATGGAAAACATCTTGCCGAAGAAGCGGAACAACAAGGGCAACGAACAACATTTCAGCGTTTCCGTGGAAGTCCAGATCGCACGTAGTGTATGATACGCATTCATTTCAAGGGCTGGCCGCATTTCTTTGTCGAATTCTTTTTGTCGGTTTCAATTGCGTACAGACTGCGCAAGATCAACGCGGCGCGGTCGGTTTGATGTGAGATTTACAGTATCGACACTTAGCAGCATCCAAGAGTTTAATTTGCATACGAATTTTGCACGTTTCTGGTTTAATCGATTAAAGTTTAATACGAAAACTTAAGCCTTAAAGGTTATGTTCATATTAATCACCGTAATGGAAACTTAGTCATCGGTTTTTGTTTTCAGTCATCATCATCAGAGATTTATGATACCGATGATTAGTAGCATCTGGGAGTGCGGTATCGAGTGCAATTTTCGGATTCTTTAAATTGCATACATGTTTTGTACATGTTATACACATCCTTAAAACCCATGTTGATATTATTGGCCGTAATGGAAATCCATTCAACATTTACCACTGGCAAGTGTTTGTTGCCCCGGTCGGGAGCTTAGTTGCGCATCAGATAACGAGAATGGGTCTGAGAATACCGTGACCATCGAGCACATAATAATCGTAGCACATTTTGTAAAACTATTACCAACCCTAGCTGGAGCTAAAATGGAGCTACCACCCCAAAGACCGGCCCCAATTAACTGCCGTCCATTATACTTATGCAGCTTCGGATTCGAATGCTAAGACAATGCGCAACACACAATGAGCTAATAACGCTCCATACGCCAAGATGCACTTCAATTTCCGACTGCACCAGCGAGCACAACAGCTCGGATATGAAAATCGTGCCCAAAGTCGGACGAACGGACACGGAACGCTCGGTGATCAGTTCTTTCGATGTAATTAAAAGTTTGAATTATTTGACAGGGTTATGAACGTTGGGCGCAGTTGTTCTACATCGGCCAATAATCACTCTCGCAACGCTCCGGCAAATTTCGGCGTGGCACACAGAGTCACACGGTCACATACACGCCTACACCAACAAGGGCGTCAGAAGTTTTTGGGGTAATTGTAATCAAGCTTGTGGAAAACGCGCACAGCATGCGTGCGGTTCTCATCAACTGGCAGAGGGTTGGAAAAATAGTTGTTGACTCAATTAGGTTTGGATTTCGCTTTCAGCTCAATTCTGAACAAATGCATTCAACGAGAAGGTGCTAAAACGTTTTTTCTCGCTTCTTGCGGTCTGCAGTCTAACCGTTACCCGTTCAAAAATAGTGCTCTCATGATGTGAGAAGTGCAAAAGTAAACATGCGCTGCATGAAATTTATTCTTTTCACAGTAATAAATTTCAATTCCTGCACTCGTCTAGGCAGAAATGATTAATTGTTGCGACTCAGGCTGTGCTCCGGGATCGGTATTATGATACATCATACAATTTGTATAACACCGTTTTTTCGTATGTTATCCATCATAATATACCTCCAAACACTTCATTTCGATAGATGAGGCTAAAGTGAAAGTAAATATACTCTTTAGAATGTATGAAATACCGTATGCAATAATACAAATCGATTTGTAGTACGCCTCGGTGTATGACGATGTATGACGGAGTATAACAGTTTTTGAGCATCCCGGAGCACAGCCTCACCGCGGACTCACCGCAGTATTTTCCCGATTTGGCCAGCTGCTGCGCTATAGTGCGGGCGCCATTTTTGGACACATTTGACACATTTGACGGCTGCGAAGACCAATAAAGCGGGCTTTACACGATGCGAGAAGACCTAGCGAGACGTCAAACGAAGGGGGCTTTTACTACGTACGTGGAAGCGCATTTCTCGCTAACGAGCGAGAACAGAAGCGCGGTACCATGCGCGATAGCTCACAAAATTCAAAAATTTTACTATTTAAAATGAACTAAAATATAGTTGAATATTTTTCAGTATGAAAACTCCAAACCATTTTGATCAAAATACAATTCGGTTTGACAGCGTTCTCGCCTCGAGGTTTCCTGCAATGCACGACCGAAGCGAGAACGGCCAAATGAGAGCTTTGACAGCCGACGTGTAAAGCCCGCTTCGCTTTTTGCTACCAATAACAACAAAACACAACTCAGGTAGGAGTTTTGAGACATATCTTCAATTAATCTTTAAACACAATAAGCGAAATTAAAGTTCTAAATTTTTCAGCAGCATTCAATAATTCTAGTTTTACGCGATGAAAGTTACCAAAGAAAACTTGTCGGACATCAGGGAAGAGTATGAATTTCAGCAGCATTCAATAATTCTAGTTTTACGCGATGAAAGTTACCAAAGAAAACTTGTCGGACATCAGGGAAGAGTATGAGAAAGCGCACCGTCTCATCGATGAAGAAAGCAAAAATGACCCTCCGACGGAACCGTTCCGATCGCACTACACCGCACGGGACGTGCTGAATAGTGCGTTGCGAAAGGTGAAAACCCTGGCCGAAGCTCTGGAACCGACAAGTGAAGCGGCCACAACGGTGCGCTGCATACACGCCAACATCCTTAAGGATGTCGCCAAGATCACGACGTTCGTCGAAGAACCGCGCGGCGATGTGCTGCTGAAAGAAGCGCTCGAACTGATCGAAAACGATCGCGGGAAGGAACCGACGATTAACGTGCTCATAGAAATCTTCAATCAGCTCGGCATTATGGCGTGCAATGTGTCGAACTTCGTCGAATCAAAGCAGTATCTCGACCAAGCGAAGGACATGTACACGGAAACGAAAGAAACGGAACTGCAGCCGCTCACGATGGCCGATCTGTTCGGCACGAAAGAGGAGGTGGAGAAGGGCAAGGGTCAGAAGCTGTTGGAATCGAATCACACCCTGACACTTTACTATCTGGCGCAAGTGTTTGGTTTTCTGGAGAATTTGGCCGACTCGGCACGGTACTGCCACATGACGCTGAAGCGGCAGCTCGAGTACAACGACTACGAACACGTCGACTGGGCGTTGAATGCGGCCACTTTGTCGCAGTTTTACTTTCCCAAAAATCATCTCGCCCAAGCACGCCACTTGCTAGCGGCGAGCACCTTCATGCTGAATCGCTACGAGACGGAAGTGGTGGAGAAGCTCACCAGCGAGGCGGAACGGGCGGAGAAGGAAGAAACAATGCGGTACCGTATGGCGGACGTGGGACGTTGCTGGGCTAAGTATGGGCTGCACATTCTCGTCACCTCAAAGGAGCGTCTGAGCATGGACGACGAGCCAGACGAAGGGGCACCGAGCGAACCGCCGCTGACGCCAGTGAAGAAGATGGACCGATTCACCGGACTCGATCTTGCCGCCTACGAGGATCAAGTGACGGCCGAATTCTGTCTCACGTTCGACGATGCTAAGCTCGTCATGCTGAACTCACTGTCGTGGCTGAACAAGGCGAAAGAATACTACACCAAGGAAACGGAGGCCTCACAGTATGCGAAGATTTTGCAGGACATTGCATCGCTCTACAAGCATCTTGCGTTTTTCGAGGAAGACGATGGCAATCAGTGCAAACTGTACAAACGTGGAGCCGATCAGCTGGAGGAGATTGTCGAGATATTAAACGCAACCTACTATCAAACGATTTGCAGGTAATGCTACAGGAGCAGCCAACACCGGGAAACAACCAGAGCATACAGTTTCATCTTTTCTATTTCCCTTCCAGAGAGGCCTGGTACGAGCTGGGACTAACATACTCCAACATGCTGGACGTAAAGCTATCCCAACTGGACGAGATTCAGTCGAACGAACGTCCCTCACCGCAAGCGCTGAACAAAATAAACCATCTGTGCGAGAAGAGCATTCGAAACTTTAAAAAGTTCGTCGAATCGTACAAAATCGCGCTGGACACGCTCGAGCTGCCGGACGGCATTGACGAGGACGAGATGCAACCGATCCTGTACGCGTACTTCCACATCGGACGGCTGTACTATCGCATCATCACACCGGACAAGCGGTTGAAGTTGAAAAACACGGAAAACAGTCTGTTCTACTACAGCCGATTTGTGGCCTGCTGCCAGGACGAACGCATGCGGCCACGGTTTGCGCAGGAGCTGAGCGTTTGCAAAGAGATGATCACTCTGCTACCGCTGAAGGTGCAGAAGCTGAAAAACGAAATCACCGAGGGCTAAATACGATTCATCCAAACTTCATACCGCATCTGGTAGGCGTAGCTTACAGCATTGTGATCTAGACAACACGTACGTACTAACCAATAAATTAAACCCGCTATTGTGACGTGTAGCAAGCAATTGAATTATCGTAACCAAACAAAGTGGTTAGCTAACGCAGCCGAAGTTAATTGAACTGACACTGAGGCGAATTAACAGCTATAAAATAAACACATTTCCAGTTCGGCCACGCTGCGTTGGTGTGGCATAAAAATATTGACTATGTTGGTAGTTACGACTTGACGAGAGTTCTCGAGGTCCAAGTAGCCCACACGGCACAGGATGCGGATCAGCTGGAACTTGGTCACTTATTTATAGCGCACTTGTTTGCAGGGAATGCGAGAGTAGTAACTCCTCCGATTGTGAGGAGGATGACATCAATTGCTCGCTCTCCGCAGAATCGCATCGCGGCTCTCGGGGCAAACCGTAAATCATGTTCCGTGATACGCATGCGCGCTCGCACATGTTGTACCATACACCGTTGTAATGCGGCAGGCAGGGGGAGTTTGTTTTCGTTTTGGGGTTGGCTTGGGTGGTAGGCTTTCCGCGCGCTCGGGGACTAGCGCAACCGAGCCGATGTTGATGGTGGACGCGGGCGCCAGCTTCGGAATCCTAGCAAGAAGAACCTTGACCTCCCCGAACGGCGAGCTCTCGCGGAGAAACTCACGCAACTTTTGCCCCAGTTCTGGAGCGTTGTTGCTCACTCTCATACAAACACAGTGTGCGCTCCGCGGTTTTTGGCGACCATTTCAACGCCTGCTGTGTTTGTGCTTCGACTGGGCGAGCAGCAGCTTCTTCTCCGCGTCGAACGGTAAACGCGACAATTGCTTCAAACGGTGCGTTTGTACGTTTGGTGGTTGTGAGAAAAGAAAACAATCGGTGCCCGTGCTAGCCGCTTCGAGCATATCGTCCAGAGTGACGACAGACCAAAACAGGGCCAATTATCGAGAGTCTTATCTCGAGAGCAATAGCGAAGGGCCGCGTCGGTGCATCGGTGCGTCGTGCTTGTGATTACATAAGTGAGTGGAAGTGGAAGATTAGCGCCATCAACAACATTGCCCTTCGGGACGGAACAACAGTCCGTTCCGAACGGTGCTCTGGCGTGTATTGTGCTCTTGCTATTGTAACTTTTTATGGTTATCAGGCAAACCCATTAGAGTTAGAATCAAGCCTCTCAGGTTGTTTAGGAAAGTATTGATTAATATTCTCATTCCTTCTGCATTCCCTCAGGACATCGACAAGCGTCTCCTTCCAGTGTCCTTGCGTGCGGTTGGTTCGAGCTGCTGCTTACATAAGCGAATCAACAAAGGACATCCCCGTTCCAGTCCAGGGTTAGAGAATGACATCGCCGAAAATATCCGCCGACAAAACGACCGACAGCAACGCGACCACACCGAAGCACCAGCCGGGCGGCAACGGGGCCGACGGGTCCACGGAGGCGCCCACGGATGGATCGACCGCCGGTGGGTCGGGCGTGCAGGCGGTCGTGGCCGCCACCGTGCAGTCCATCCGCGAGAGAGGCTTCTACGGTTGCTTCAGCTGGCTGAAGGTGTTCCGCTTTGCCAACCTCATGATCAAGCAGGGCTGTTAAGCGCGCGCGCAAGCAGTGTACTGCCTCTGGTACAACATTTTACAAGTTTTGTAGGGCATTCCCTTGCTCCTTCGTAGGCACCCGAACGCAAATTCCGGATCCCCGTCCTTTTGTTCCTCACTTCCCTATCCCTCGTGGCGCGAGTTGCGGGCGCGTTTTTGCGTTTGTGCGTGCGTGCGCCCGCGCGGCTCGGAACTAATTTAAGTCAATGTGTGGGCCCTAGCGTACGGCCAATTAGGGTCGACCGGAATCCGTCGGCACGAGGGAACCGACCGTTATCATAGCAACACATATGAAGCATGCAGCATGCGCATAGCGAAACATGGTACGCAAGCCTATCGATTACGCCATTATCACCATTAGAAGCTGGTTCGGAAGAGAGGGAGTGCAACGCGCGCTGTGTCGACGTCCAGGGTGTGACGTAAAAGATACCTAAACCTAAACTACAAACGCTATTTAACGAAATACTAACTAACCGTACTGTTTCGAAACGCACTTCAAGTGCACTGGATCCTACTTCCTCTGTAGCGCGGGAAAGGTTAGTTCCGGTGAGTGTGTTTACCTCTCTAAATACATTACAACAGCAACAAAAAAAAACAAGCTAATTGGCAATATGACACCATATTTGAGAATTTAATATATTGTTAAATAAAAAAACAAAAACAAAACAAAACAAAGCAATTCCTCTTAAGGTCTTCTAATCGAAATAAAGCAAACTATTGCATGTTGCAAACGTACTACACGGTGTGCTCGTCTTTCCTTCCCAGGAGGGATGACTTCAGGCCCTGGTTAGGTGGGTCGGCGAATACCGGTCGCCCGTTCGCCATTCGTGCTTGCCAATTTCGAAATGGGCCGCTTCCGTGCCCACGTGCCCTTAATCGCGTTGATCAGCCGGGTCGGCGATTCGGGCAATCGGATCCATTGTACGCAGTTATGATTTATGCTCGTATCCTTTCGGCCACTCTTCTCCCTGGTGGATACAATCGGGTTGCAAACGTACTACACGGTGTGCTCGTCTTTCCTTCCCAGGAGGGATGACTTCAGGCCCTGGTTAGGTGGGTCGGCGAACGCCGGTTCGCCGTTCGTGCTTGCCAATTTCGAAATGGGCCGCTTCCGTGCCCACGTGCCCTTAATCGCGTTGATCAGCCGGGTCGGCGATTCGGGCAATCGGATCCATTGTACGCAGTTATGATTTATGCTCGTATCCTTTCGGCCACTCTTCTCCCTGGTGGATACAATCGGCAGCACTGGATCCAGAGACAGGTCGGTTTCTTTTACCTTTTTTTTCGCTTACCCGGGCGAATATGTGCGACCCGGGCATACGGAACGTAAATTGCCGCGTGCGTGTTAGCTAGTCCAGCATGTGGAAGACATACCCATGGGCTGGATGGCACGGTGTGCGACAGATGTTTATCTCGTCGTCCCAGTTTTCATTATCGCTCGCTTCCGGACACGGCCCGCTCGGCGCTCAGGTAGTCGTCCGCAAGGGCAAGGGCGCCCCGTTGTTGAGGGGTGGTTGGATTTTTTTTCTAAACGACGAGGGATGTCGCTCTGGATGGATGGAAGACAATATTATGATCGCGCAAATGAAAGTACGCGCTAGTTCTGATGGGAAAGGGAGGAAAACGAGACGAGTCCATCGGAAAATCATAATTTGATGAAAGATGTCATACGGTTTTTTTGTGAGCAATTTTTTCCTATTTCAATATTTTGTAGTGCGTGTGATCAAGCTCTATTCATTGCGTATAGACAGGGCGCCGAAGCTTGTCACATGTAATGCCGGAATGAGTGATTGAAGCCAAACGGTTGCTTGATTGTGGAGTTTTTTTTCTCTCCTATGTGTGACACGTTAAGCATAGATTTTTTATCGCTTTTTTATGTCACGCGTTCCACGAACTGTTCAACAAATTGAGGCAGCTCACCGGGAAACGCGCAGCAGATGGGGTGCATGGATTTCGGAAGCGTTTTCGAATGTGTCGTAATGTGTCGTAAAACGGCTGTTGTCAGTAGAGAGAATTCGGTGCGATTATTTAACGCACTAAATGAATGCACAACCGGATGAGCTAATGTGTCGCTTTTTCACGCTTCCGAATAGACGTCGTTAAGGGAGTTTTTCTTTTGGGCGGTTCGCCCACCACCAAACGATCTCGCGAGCGTAATTAACAGCGGCGCGATCGCTTCATTAACCATTTTGCCACCCGCGGTTGATGCACCGGCGCTGTTGATCGGGCGGTTGTGCATCGCCACACTTTCCAATGCTTCGGGTCATCTCTTTTGCCGGTGCCGGTGGCAATTTTGTTGCATAAAAGGCGTGTGCATGTGATGGATACGGGCTGATCGTAACACGTGGTGTCTATTTGCACCACTCTCCACCGCCCCACAAAAGAATTACCAAAACGTAGGTTCTCATGGATAAAAGCCATATTTCATACGCCACTAATAAGCGAGCTACATATGAGTCCCGGTTTTATTCCCTGGTCTCCAATTTCGCAAGGGAAGCTGCGCCGTCTGCGAGACAAAAAGACGCATGGGAATTATGCTAAACTGGTGCGAGGGGCACGCGCGTACCACGCGAATCTGTCGCGTAACGAATCCGCGCATTCTCTGCCGGTTCGATCGTCGTTCGGGGGATGCTGCTGGGTAGCTTTGTTCAGCGCTAATAGTTCGCAAACAAACCCGACTCGCACGTGAGTTTGTTGATCTGCATGCACTTTCCCGCTCTTGAGTAATGCATTGAAAGTAGAAGGTAGAGAATACATTCTTACCGATTTGTTGTAGCCATCTTTGAGCTCCATCCATCCAAGCCATCTTTAAATCATGCTTGCGAGTTCAACAGTGTGCTAATGGAGGTTCTATTTCGAATAACTCCTAACTAAAATTCATTTTTAAACATTAAAATAAACATCATGAAAACGCCGATAATTATTGTTTTGATTTTTTTGTCCGCTG
>KZ072526.1:75493-88728 GCA_002091845.1 Anopheles cracens
TTCACAATGATTGGAGTTATGCATTTTATTTGTAGAATGTTGCGTTGCGTTTCAAAACTTTGCTTGAGATAAGGGTTACACAGCAACATTGGAGCGTGATGAAACATCTAACTCGAATCCATACTATCCACCCGTCTGTTAATGGCTTGTAATGGGAGACCGAGAGGTTACAACTTTGTAACAAGAAAACATGGTGTTGAGTTATTATGACTACAACCGTGTAGAAACATGGTACCTCTCGTCGTGTGCGTTCGACACCCGGCAACAGCCGGGTGAACTATCCGCTATTTTGGCTGCGATCCAAGCGGATTGATTTGTGGGGCTCGATAGCTCGGCTATAGATTTATATATAATCACGTTTAATTATTCGGCTGTTGCTCGGCTGGGCAAGTGCAGTTACTCGGGCGAGTGTTGTGCGTTAAGACAAACCCGCTGCGAGGTGTTCAAACCTCGACCACCAGACTTTGGTGCACCTTTTCGTTGCCGATCGCCCAAAGCAGGTAGGTAGACTTGTGGTTTGTGGAAGGTGATTATAAACAAAGTTTCACCAAAGTTTCCAACACCTCTAGCAGCGGCTATAGCGTTTTTTTTCTTCATTCGTTCGACTCCGTTTCTACGTGCTCCGTCCGTTCGTTTGTTTGAGTTTTGAAGAGTCTTCAGCCGGCCGACTTGTTGCCGTTTGCTGCCGTTGGGGATGCCACAAACGAGCGCACCGCGTATGGAGCCACGGCTTTACTTGGGCCGCGTTCCATTTGTTCGCCGCACGAGGTGCTTTAAAAAAGCACGCACGTTCGAAACAGCGGCGCGATATGGCCGCGGCTGCTATTCTGCATGCGCACGGGCACCGGCGAACGGCGGAACCGCGCTGGACAGAGAGGCGAGAATGCGATGGCCTGTAGCTGTGCCACCCGGCGGTAAGGTCGGCGGGGGCTAGCGGCTGGCACGATTTCAACCGATGGCCAAATGGATGAATTTGGCTTCGCCTGCCTTTTTGCCGATGAAATTCACGCCAGTGCAATCGCGGCGCGGCGTTCACATTGGCAAGAAGTAATTTGGATTTCGAAAATAAAGCTCAAGAAAAACGTATCCACACCTACACCACACGACGGCGGTCGGCTCTGTGCTATAAGAAAACTAGCAAAAGCACGCACGTACGTCTTTCGCGTAAGCCTGCGCCTAATGCACATTATTAACACGCCCGACAGTGTCCAAGCGCTCGTGATTGAAAATTATGGCATTCCGGCCCTGTGGCTACGCCGATTCGTTCGGGGTTTTCGGTTTCAATTTGGTCGATCGATCGGCGGAGACGCGTCCTTGAGGGCGCCGTGTGCCGTATGTTTCCGTCTACGGGGAGCGGACATTGACGGATTCCTGAGCGAGCAGGGAATGCGTGAAAATTTTCACACGTCAACACAGCGACACTATGCAGCGGGCTGGGCTCTCGCGACACACAGACACACACCCTGAGTGGAAGGGTTCCCAAACTGTCATTCCGAAGCAAACGACGACAGTGGCGCCCGACGTGAGCAACAGGTTGAATGGTTCTACCGATTAAATGGTTCGATCGGATGGCATTTAATTCGATCGCCATTAATGTCAAATCACAAATGATATGTTGGTGGTGTGTTAAAGAACGATTTAACGGCCTGCTGGAACCGAATTAGAGAATGGGACCCTAATCGATTACGAACGACGAGAAGGTTATTAGTGGTAAGTTATCGCCACCCCGTCACGAGTGACCTTTTAAGGTATTAGAAATGATTTTGGTCGTAGTCGATAGCTCGGCTATAGATTTATATATAATCACGTTTAATTATTCGGCTGTTGCTCGGCTGGGCAAGTGCAGTTACTCGGGCGAGTGTTGTGCGTTAAGACAAACCCGCTGCGAGGTGTTCAAACCTCGACCACCAGACTTTGGTGCACCTTTTCGTTGCCGATCGCCCAAAGCAGGTAGGTAGACTTGTGGTTTGTGGAAGGTGATTATAAACAAAGTTTCACCAAAGTTTCCAACACCTCTAGCAGCGGCTATAGCGTTTTTTTTCTTCATTCGTTCGACTCCGTTTCTACGTGCTCCGTCCGTTCGTTTGTTTGAGTTTTGAAGAGTCTTCAGCCGGCCGACTTGTTGCCGTTTGCTGCCGTTGGGGATGCCACAAACGAGCGCACCGCGTATGGAGCCACGGCTTTACTTGGGCCGCGTTCCATTTGTTCGCCGCACGAGGTGCTTTAAAAAAGCACGCACGTTCGAAACAGCGGCGCGATATGGCCGCGGCTGCTATTCTGCATGCGCACGGGCACCGGCGAACGGCGGAACCGCGCTGGACAGAGAGGCGAGAATGCGATGGCCTGTAGCTGTGCCACCCGGCGGTAAGGTCGGCGGGGGCTAGCGGCTGGCACGATTTCAACCGATGGCCAAATGGATGAATTTGGCTTCGCCTGCCTTTTTGCCGATGAAATTCACGCCAGTGCAATCGCGGCGCGGCGTTCACATTGGCAAGAAGTAATTTGGATTTCGAAAATAAAGCTCAAGAAAAACGTATCCACACCTACACCACACGACGGCGGTCGGCTCTGTGCTATAAGAAAACTAGCAAAAGCACGCACGTACGTCTTTCGCGTAAGCCTGCGCCTAATGCACATTATTAACACGCCCGACAGTGTCCAAGCGCTCGTGATTGAAAATTATGGCATTCCGGCCCTGTGGCTACGCCGATTCGTTCGGGGTTTTCGGTTTCAATTTGGTCGATCGATCGGCGGAGACGCGTCCTTGAGGGCGCCGTGTGCCGTATGTTTCCGTCTACGGGGAGCGGACATTGACGGATTCCTGAGTGAGCAGGGAATGCGTGAAAATTTTCACACGTCAACACAGCGACACTATGCAGCGGGCTGGGCTCTCGCGACACACAGACACACACCCTGAGTGGAAGGGTTCCCAAACTGTCATTCCGAAGCAAACGACGACAGTGGCGCCCGACGTGAGCAACAGGTTGAATGGTTCTACCGATTAAATGGTTCGATCGGATGGCATTTAATTCGATCGCCATTAATGTCAAATCACAAATGATATGTTGGTGGTGTGTTAAAGAACGATTTAACGGCCTGCTGGAACCGAATTAGAGAATGGGACCCTAATCGATTACGAACGACGAGAAGGTTATTAGTGGTAAGTTATCGCCACCCCGTCACGAGTGACCTTTTAAGGTATTAGAAATGATTTTGGTCGTAGCTAAGAATATTTTTCAAAAAATGGAAACCCATTAAAGTTTTTCGTTCTTAATGCATTTGAGATCTCCGTGCGTGTGAGAAATCCGGCTGAGGGGGGGCTCGTGGGTTCATCGTTCCTCGCGAGCTCCGGTAGCAAAAGTTTTATTTGCGGTTTAGACAATTGGAGCATAAATCAACGGTAATTTGCGTTAGTTGAGCACCGGGCATCGTACTGTTGCGTGCCTGGGAATCGCTCGATTCTCTGGTGCATTTACCATCCTGCTATGGGAGGCGCGCGCCTGTACCGGACAGCTGCTAGAACGCTGGACCCAGCATCACAGCGCAGTGACATTGTGGCCACAGATACACAATGTAAGCGCCGACGAGGGAGGGGTGCGTTTTTTCATGGTGTTGTACCGCTTCGAGCTGCACTGCACGTCACACGACGGGTTGGGTGGTTGTAGCCGATTGCCGCCACTTGCAACTCAAGGCCGTATTCATTGCGAAAAACCTCTAAAATCTCCCACTCCCCCACGTTCGCCACGGTACAGCGGGTGGTTTAGCGTTAATGTGAATGGTTTGTCGTGGCGGCGCCGTCCGAGGAGGACGAGCGCGTTCGTGTCGGGAGATTGCGACAGGATGTGACCTTTGCCCCGGCGGCATCAAAAACACGCCCAACATCCCGTGCCGTCGTTTGAGCGGGTGGATGGATTGCTTAATTAATTTTAAATTAGATCCCGACGGGGTCGAACCCGTAAGACCGACGCTGTTGTGGCCCGTGCTGCAACAGCAGCCGCTCTCCAGTAGCGATGACGATGATGCTGATGATGAGTTGGCCAGATGGGTAGAGGCACGAGGCGGTGGTTCCTCCACAGGACCACGGCACATCCTCGACAGGTGGCAGGAGTTTTCAATTGTTTTTAGAAGCTAAGTACAGCGAGAGAGTTGGAGGAGAGATACTGTGAAGCAGGGGGGGGGGGGGGACATTCGGGATTAAACCGGAAACCGGAAGCTTTTCGTACAGGGGTGGCAGAGTTTTTTCCCCCCTGTCTGATTCGGGGAGAGGTGGGCCGTGCCAAGCTTTTCCTGTTTTATGTGTCGGTGGCCGGCTGGGAATAAGGACACGCGGCTTGTGTTGCGCTGCTTACGGATTAAAAAGCGTCAGTGAAAATCTGTGATTTACGTTGAATAAGCCAAAAAAAAACAGCATAAAAATCTTTCCACGGTGTGATGCAACAAAAAAAAACTCATTTCAAAAGTTGCTAATTCTAATGAAGTACGGTTTACATACGGATCAAGGTGTGCTTGCTACCGTTCATGGCATTTCCTTCCGAGAATTGATTCCATCCTGCTTGCCTAACCGTAAATTGCGAATCAGAAATTCTGCGCGAGCTCGGGTATGATGCTGGTAAGTAACTTGGGGAAAAGTTTTCCCATCTGGCACCGGTCGAATGTTCGTCTGTGTAGCAGCACGGAAGAAAGGACTGTTGTGAAATTGGTTCTTTGATCGTTGCGGACATCGCTCTGTGGGGAATGGATAGAATTAAGTAACGCGAGAGGCAAAACACATCTAGAGAAAACCTTGACCCATTTTATCGCGATCTTGGCGGCGAGTTGGGCGTCGAATTTTCTTCTACCTTGCTCCGTCGCTCGGCCTTGGACGAATTCCCATAAAACATAATATTGCCTCTTGTATCTGTAAACAGAAACCTCCCCAACACTCGTAAAAAAGCGATACCAAAAAATCGACACTAACAAACCGTCGATGCGCCGTCCGGACATCGGTGATGGTTTCTCGTTGCAAATTTCAGTCTCACTTCGTGTTTTTTTTTACATAAGCACGCACTAAATCACACTGGCATGACATCGATCGCGTGGTCGATCTCTTTTTGAGTGCTAATTTGCTTCTGCTGCCGATCAGCTCTATCGACGCTTAACGCATCGTGACATTGAGTCATAGCAAACAGCGGGACGTTGGGAAGTTGTGCGATGTTCGGTTTTCGCCGTTTGGCCTGTTTGTAGTTGAAATTAGATACGCGGGTACCATCTTCCCGACAGCGCCGATACATTGAAGAGAGGATTTATGGGCCGATGGATTTGAGACCGCGTAGAAAGTTGCAGCCCTCGAGCGCGAGCCTCCAAATTATATCGTTTTCAGAGACGAAAATCGACACACTTCTTCGCGCGCAGTTCGGAGGAAAGTGGAAATCAGGTAATGAACCAAATCAAGGTGCGGAAATGCCGCATTCAAGCTGCGGTGGTGCGCACTATCAAACACAGACATCAGACGAAACTGACCGTTGTAAACCGTTTGTTTGCAACAGCATTTGTGGCCGTTGCTCCCACGGCGCATGAAGCGGAGCTCACTGCAGCGGGGAAGGTGTTAGGAAGGCGTGGGTTTCGTGCGATGCGATCGTCCCACCGAAAAAGGGGCATGAGAAGATGATGGCCAAGAAAATCGCGTTCCGTGCGCGAATGATGATTGTGAGTTGTAAAGTTATGTTTATTTTGCCTGGGAATTAACGCGGTTTGGTAGAGCAGAATCTGGCGAAGAAAAAAGCCCCCTGTTGAACATCACAAATCTGCCAAACAAACAAAGCATTTTGCAAATTAGATTAGAGCGGCAAATGAATCAGAATCACGTCTTTGAAACTGTTATCGCCCCGACCAATTGTGCAACAAATTGCTGGCACGTTATCAGCGCTCTTAAGCGCGCGCGTCTCTTCGGGAAGGTCTTTGTGTCGTGTCGGCGCTAGAGTTGAACGTTTCTGCGAGACGATCGCACCACCCTCTACTGAGGGGGGTGTGCTCGTTCGCTGAGGATCGCCACCACACGCCACTGCTTTGTGGCCTGGGAAGCGGCGTTACAGCAAGTAGAGATAATTTATGAGCCTTACTTTCGATACTGCCGATGCGTGAAACGCGTTTTCCTGCCATTTTATGTAGGTGTGTATGTGTTTGTTGTTTGGTGGGTGGGTGCGTCTACTGAAAGTCGAAATATTTTGACCGTCAGGCCCGGCACCGCAACACCGCACACCTTCCTGTGCACGTCGAAGGCGCTCCACCGAAGACGACGGTGGTCGATAAACCCACACAGACGTAAGGCGGAACTGAATGGGCTAGATATGATTGATCGCTTCGAGGCAAAGGATGCGTGCGGTGGTTGGCTGCAGGAAGGGATGCTACACGATCTGTCCACCGAAAACGGGGTGTGAAATCGATGATCGTCTGTTTACGGGAGGAGCGTCATCCGAGCTAATCCGACGAGTCGCTCACCAGTCTCCATCTTCCCGACAGCGCCGATACATTGAAGAGAGGATTTATGGGCCGATGGATTTGAGACCGCGTAGAAAGTTGCAGCCCGAAACAGCGGGACGTTGGGAAGTTGTGCGATGTTCGGTTTTCGCCGTTTGGCCTGTTTGTAGTTGAAATTAGATACGCGGGTAGGCGTGGAGTTAAAATCGCACCGTGGTGGTGGGTGTGGGTGAGTGTGGACCTCCTATTCATGTAAAACACAACAACCCAACACACAATCAGACGAAACTGACCGTTGTAAACCGTTTGTTTGCAACAGCATTTGTGGCCGTTGCTCCCACGGCGCATGAAGCGGAGCTGTGTGTGTGTGTTGATTTAAGTAACTCGTGAAATTTGCCGTGAAACGCGTGCTCCTGCTTATGTGTACGTGTGTGCCGTGAGTGGAAAGAAGAGGAGGTCTATTAGGTGTGAAAAATCAATTCAATGTAGATGTAGCTGGCAGTGTCTTTATGTGGAGCGTTCGATGATCCACTCCGATCGTCAATAGTCGAAGCAAACGAGGCTGAACGAAGCAGGCTTGGTGGCTCCCATAAGCGCATACACCTATCGTGCGGTGATCGATTGAGGTGACTGCAGGGAAAGTGTTACCGACAAAGTTACCGACAGAAGGCACATTCGCTGTGAAAATGTTGAAGATCCAGATGCTCGAACAGATCGTGACGAACGAGAACGTAATCGACGATGACGATCAGCAGCGGCACGGTGGAGGAGGTCGCGCCGGCGGTGCCCTGTCACCTGGCGGCCAGCTAGGAGCCGGCAGCACCACCCCCGGCAGTGCCAATCTCAGCCCGATTGCATCCAAGAGCTCGTCTTCGGGTGGAACCGGCGGAGCGGACGATGAAACGCGCAGTCTTAACCGAAGCGCACGCTTATCACCACAAGGGTAAGCTATTTTCCCGTCTGTTTCTGTGGCTGAAACGTATACCACTTTCGGGGCGCTGCTTGTGTAGCGGGAAATAATAATGTTATGGCGATAGTTTTTTTTTCTTCCTTTTCGCTGGGTGTAATGTTTATCCGGTATGCCCGCAAATGACTGCGCCACGCCTGGTGGTTGATGGTTTACATGCACACGCGGTGTGTACCTACGCGCGTGGTGCAATAACCGAAACCGACTGGCGAATTTCGTGCCTAATACGCGAAATAATCTATGACTGCGCCCGGGGCGCAGGTGGAAGAAGGCCTGGAACGCGCGGTGGAAAGAGAAAGTGGCGAGCGACGTGGAAATGAACTGCAGTTCGCTCTCGGGTATGGTTTTAAGCGATGTGGAGTTAAATACATAATTATTGCCGCTAGTTATTTTAATCTGTACACCCATTTACCGCTCAATACGTCAATCAGCGTGAGCTATCGGGCGAATGAACGAAACGCCGAACGATCGTACGATCACATGCTGTTAGGCACATAAAGCAGCCACGTGAGAAGTGTAGGTAGAAATCAGAGATGTCGTCTAGAGGTGTTTAACAATCGCTTGCTGTTAAACATCCGGTTAAAGAATCTTGTTTCATCACTTACTAGTCTACACATGTAACTAATCTCTTGAATAAATCCGTTAATTTTTACTGAACCTCCATTCAAGACAGAGAGACTCTTGAGTTCTTCAGGATATCAACACTTTTTAAAGAAACTTTTTTGATTGTTCGAAGCATTGAAATCTTATCAAGACTAACATGCAGGTATCATGAAAATAATCATTAAATCGTATCAGAGCAGGTCCATCTATTATCGAGTTTCAGCAAGATATTTGAATGGCCTCTTGATGTTGCTATGTAGAACTTCAAAGTTTGCTTACACTCTGCGCAGAAGCGTTAAATAGTGGTTTGACGAGATTAATCCATTAGCCTCAATTTTGTTCGATGCTGCTGAAGCCACCGAATGCCGTGCGTTCCAGTGTACGGTCCATCTGGAACCTCCCGCTGATTGACAACGAACGGGTGTTTGTGCGGGCAGAGCTGTCAGCTACCGAATGCGCGATGTTTTCTTATTAGTGATGGATTAGATCATCGATTTTTTATCCCACCTCCCCGAGCTCAAGCCGTTTGCCCGTTCAAGCGCGAACGACATCGTCATCGTTTCAGGTGCTTTTTGTGCTCGCCTGTGATCATTTCAATCACACAAAGCATACGCATCCTTTCCGCTGGGGAGACCTCCTCAAGGGTAACACATATTCGTCGAATGACGGAAAATAAACATAATCCGGGTCGTCCGACAGAAATTGACACACGAACGCGGTGGCGGCGGAGGTTTGGTGTTTATTTGTTCTCCGGCTTCGCAACGGCGAACTCTCTGCAGGGGCCACATACACATACACACGCCCTGGACCCTTCCCAATCTCTTGCCCCGCCGCCTTTCCACACATATTTCATTATTTTACCGTTTGAAAAACGGTCTCCGATATTCTGCGAAGAACGGTACGAAGCAAATGGACCAACGAAGCAAAAAAAAAAAGTCTTTAGCGGCGGGAAAAGGAAAACATCGGAGGCGGCGTGTGCAACGGCGAGATATTGTAAACAGGTCGAAATTTGCCTGTTGTTTATCGCACGATGGACGGTTTTTGCTATGCCCCCGTGATGGAATGGTTCAATTTATTTACTCTTGCCGATAAGAAAAACATAGCAGGGCCAAGGGCAGAAACGGAAGACCAAGCATGGGTCTTCTCGAGTGGATTTGCTGTTTATGTTGGCAACGGTTGCAGGGCGGTATGCCACGCGATGTGGACAGAATTATCCTTCCCCACCAAGGGCGATTTCCCCCGTTAAGTGGACGAGTTTATGCACTGCGTTCTTTATCATTCTGACAAACAACAAACAAAACGGGGGCTACTCGGTGCAACAGTGACATGAAACCATCATCATGTTGCGCTGGTGGTCAAACTAAATATTTACGTCCTGTGTCTGCATGTCCTCATATGTTAGCTATTAAAATGGGACGTAATGCAAAGGAAATGGGTGTGTACAAGCATGGAGAGAAAACCACCAATATGTCTGGGGCGCTTCACCGCATGTACCGGGCAATCGCGTTTGGCAATCTCGACGGTGATTTTTATGGCTCTGTTTGCGCGCACCCGCCTGCAGAAACTTTTCCAGAGGGAAAAACGTTACCCCGCCGGCAGAACGTTATTTATTATTCACCGGCAAATCAGCATGAGCGGAGTATGTTGAACAGCGGAATGATGGTGGCGAGGGAAGATTTTCTTGTCCGGGAAGATTTTCTTGTGGGATCAACTTTCGTTTTTGTGCCCGACCGGAGCCACCCTACATCCCCAACATACACGCGCTACCGTTTTAGGACGGAAGAAAGCGGACGACCCCTCCGCCCGAACCCCGCTGCAGCATCCCGTGCCGTCCTCGTGGATGTGGTTGTTCATCCCCGGCGGCTTCCGTTCTACTGCTGGTGGCTTCTGGATCCGTTCGAACGTCACAGCGGAAGTGACGTTCGATAAACGTGGATTAGCGGCAGGGCATTAGGTTATTTTAAAGCGCACGGAAAGCTTTCTCCTTGCTTCCTGTGCCTGCTCACGTCCGACATGGTTTTCGATTCATCATCATAGTGAGTTTTTCCTCTGGTTACCGGATTAGTTGCGATCTACATCGGCTCGCAAATTGCTGCGGTTGTATGAGGCCGGGTGAGTTTTGATTGTACCCTTGTCAAAAAGTGCCAAAGAATGAGCGGGGTGTGCTCGGAGTAATACATCAAGTTCAGAAATAAGCCACAGTATTGACGTCATCGGGTGGCGGGTGTTTGGGAGCCAGGATATCAACAGCAGACAGCGGTCGGGATGTGAAGTGAACAAACTAGCGGAAAAACATAGTTCTGGCCTTTTTGTCTGACCCGAACCGGGAGTTGGGACGGCGGTGTACATGGAACAGGCAGGCGCACCGTGCTTTGGGATGGGAAAATTTTGGCCGGAAAATGGTTTTTGGTTTACAAAAATATTTATTCACGCAATGGATCTACCGACGCCCATCGTCGGACCCGGCAGAGAACACTACGTCATCGACGGAAAACGTATATCGAATCGAATTTTATTAGCTTTCTTGTCCATGGGATATGCTTGCAGAATAGCTGCTTGACTTGCTGATATTCGATCGCGCTGCTTCCGACGTCTTTAGCGGCGGGAAAAGGAAAACATCGGAGGCGGCGTGTGCAACGGCGAGATATTGTAAACAGGTCGAAATTTGCCTGTTGTTTATCGCACGATGGACGGTTTTTGCTATGCCCCCGTGATGGAATGGTTCAATTTATTTACTCTTGCCGATAAGAAAAACATAGCAGGGCCAAGGGCAGAAACGGAAGACCAAGCATGGGTCTTCTCGAGTGGATTTGCTGTTTATGTTGGCAACGGTTGCAGGGCGGTATGCCACGCGATGTGGACAGAATTATCCTTCCCCACCAAGGGCGATTTCCCCCGTTAAGTGGACGAGTTTATGCACTGCGTTCTTTATCATTCTGACAAACAACAAACAAAACGGGGGCTACTCGGTGCAACAGTGACATGAAACCATCATCATGTTGCGCTGGTGGTCAAACTAAATATTTACGTCCTGTGTCTGCATGTCCTCATATGTTAGCTATTAAAATGGGACGTAATGCAAAGGAAATGGGTGTGTACAAGCATGGAGAGGAAACCACCAATATGTCTGGGAATGTGTCGACAGAACGGAAAGTCAACGCAGGGTTTGGGGAGATATAAAACCGAAACGTTATCATCATGCGGTTGTATGCACGCAGAGACACACACATACTGTAATGCTTATATTAAGGACGATCATCGCCCATTGCAGAAAAACGAGATATGACGGCAGCAAAAAACCGCAGAAATGGGATTAGAGCCGTTTGGGACGTTTCCTTCTCGTTCGAAGTTCATAAGAGTGCATTCGGTGTGTGTATGTGTGTCAGAAGAGATCTTTCACTCCTCTATCCCGCCTAACGCTGTGAACGAGTAGAGAGGGAAAACTTTCTGCCGCACGAGAAACTAAGATAACAACAAACATATGTTCGTACGGCGTATCGGAAGTTCCGGCGAGGTCGGAACGGCTGGAACTGCGTGGAATCGGTGTGTTTATGGGCATGTTGAGTGACTGCCGGTCGTGGCTAGATGCTGTTTGTTGTCTTCACGGGCTGTGTGAGGCTATTGCGGTGAAGGAATTAAGCAGCCCCGTTCGTTTCCCCAATTGCATCACGGGCGTATCTTACGGACGGGGCGCACTATCTAGGTGAGTGCTATAAAATTATTTTCCCCTGCTAACCCTATAAAGTGCCTCCAGAATGGGTTAGATTTGAATGTCGGGAGGTTTGTGCGAACCCGGCAAGCAACCTCATCCCACCAGAAGTGCGCCAGAGCGCCGGCCGTCCATCCGTCCGTCCGTCCGTGCCAATAAAGGTGAAAAGCCCATAAAAAAAAAAAATCAGACCGCCCCGTTCAAGAAACGGCGGCTGTTTGTTTTCATTTAAGCTACAATAACAGTAACAAAAAGGGGGACGGTGGAAATAGGAATCGAAGTGATCCAAACTAGACCAAGAAGACGTGACGCGACGCGTTCGCGCCGCTCAAAGATGGGCACACGGCTTTTTTGGTTTGTTTGGCGCAACGAGCCGCGCCGCGCCGCCCAATATGTACGGGTGGTTTTCATAAATTTGACGGCTCACTCGACAACTCCGAACCGGCGCGATTATGAAAAGAGCTAGTGGTAATTGCAAACAGTGCGCACTGTGTCGATCGTCGGTTGGTAGTTTCGTTTCCAGTTTTTTCGAGCAACCCGGCGTGTGCACAGATGATTTAGTGCAGCGGTGCCGTCGTTTTGGAAGTTTCACTTTTCAGCTTCTGCTGCAATATTGGCATGGCTGGGGCATGACGCTGTTGAGAGGCTCGCTGCCACCTAACAAATAGGCGTTTCGTTGTCGAATGTCGTTTGACAATCGCTGTCCGCAAATAGTTCACACATTTTTGACGCCTGGAATTCATTATGTGCGCTACACTCTGCAATCAATTGGCTTTGGGTGGGAAATACTTTGGTTCTCTCGTCTACACCGCTGCGTTGGCCAGAGCTGGGTGGAGCTGTGTAATTAGTGTTCAAGAATTTTGTGCGAAGAAACCGAGTGACAGACCAATCTATCGTGGCAGCATTATTCTATGGGTGGTTGTTGTTTTTTTGCATGATTTACGGTGAGTCTCATAGTGTCTAACTCCGTGCGTTACTACACTCGACTGTAGCGATTGTAGCGGCATGAAATGAAAAGACAATGACGCTTACCGGACGTTTACCATAATGCAGACTTCCCAAGATTACGTTCCTCACGTAACGGACTGCATCACTTGTTACCGCCAGCCCCCGGCGGGACGTTGGGCGAATCATAAACGATATCGTTTAATATACATGCGACACAACTGCAATTTGGCAAACGACGACTGGACCGTTCACATAATTCAACCGGCCGTTGTGGTGCTCCATTTCATTATAAAACATAATGCATTATTTCAATAAAGCGAAGCACGTTTGCTGAATCTTACGAAAACACTTCACGGGCTGTGTGAGGCTATTGCGGTGAAGGAATTAAGCAGCCCCGTTCGTTTCCCCAATTGCATCACGGGCGTATCTTACGGACGGGGCGCACTATCTAGGTGAGTGCTATAAAATTATTTTCCCCTGCTAACCCTATAAAGTGCCTCCAGAATGGGTTAGATTTGAATGTCGGGAGGTTTGTGCGAACCCGGCAAGCAA
>KZ072526.1:102088-129761 GCA_002091845.1 Anopheles cracens
GTTAGAAAGCGCAACAGCGTAATTGGGTAATTGGACCTATTTTAGTGCAACACAACAACGAAAGTTGAGCGTTACAAGCAGCACACAATCGAACTGAGGTGCTTTCTTATCACAAAGACATTCTTGCCGTTTAATCGATATTTGAAAACGAGTGACGAACGAGGAGCGGCTTGACTTCCTCAAGAAAAATGCTTATAACACACCTGGTGCTAATTGAAACACGTGTAACAGCATGTATCCAATAATGCACGCCTCATCGAATATCGATTCCGAGTTTCGTTTTATTAAAAGGCCTCAAAAACCGTGACATATTGTTCATCGCAACTTAAGGGGAGTTGAAGAACCCCGCCGTCCGGACCCTTAAAGGAAAATCCTTTGCCAGCCAACCCCTTTCAGTTACCGGTTCCTTGAGGAGGTTTCGGCGTACATCTTCATTGTTCCCGAATGGCCGAAAAACCAATCATTCCTAATTTCCTTCGGGACCCTCTCACGGAAAACGAAAGGAACTGCCGCGCCCCTGCGGTAGGCCCGACACACCGAGCGGTCGCCGCATGGTGTGTGGTAATGAAAATTTACGACAGAGTGCGAACAGTCCGCATGGCCCGACTGTAACCGGCGAGTGCTGCAGTTAATGAGAAAGTATCTTCCTTAAGACAATGCCATCAACCGCCCTCGAGGGTAGCTTCTGGAGCGTGTTAATAACGCTAGTCAAGCGGATCGAAAAGTGAGCACACTTGGACCGTGTGTGCGCGATCGGTTTTGGTTCACTGATTGCGACTGCGACGAGCCACCGAGTGTCGCATTTTCGATAGTGTTCGCCTCACGTTCGAATGCCGCCGCCGGTGAGCGCGATCAATATCGATAATAACTTACCCGGGATGCGACCGCTCGGCAGTGAAGCGTGAGCGCTGATCCGACTCGTCGCGCCAATTAAGGAAGATACCTTCCCAATTTCTGAGGCTCGGTTCCTTGCACTTGAAGCTTCTTTTGGAACACACTGCAGGAGCGAAAAACAAACCAGGCAACACGTGACGGCCGGCCGCACTGCGTGATTGAAAGGTGGGTGCCACGGGCGTTCCAAGAAACAATACCGAACCCAGTATCGTGTACATCTTGCACGGTGCGTTCTGCAAACGAAGAATGGCTACAATGAGGATGGTTTGTGGATGGTGGAATCTCCTTCATAATTGTCATTGTATCGTGCCAAAGTACCACCATCTCCGGTAATCATCTCATCACTCTGGGCGCACTCTTATTTCGCGCAATTTTTCATCCGCTTTGCAGAGTACACCATGCGAATCTAATCCATCATCGCGCTGTGGGCTACACCACAGTGGATTCACTAATCAGAATTATTCCAGCTGTTTGCGCGCCGTCGCGGCCACCAGAAACAGAAAACTGATCTTGATTATTCTCCCCCGAGTGGAGCACTTTCTTCTGGCTGTAGAGTTCTGGCGCGGGCAGAGCATAACCACTCATCCCCCGAGCGTGATCGCGATTGTCTATAGTGCCTCCTGCGTTGGCTAGCTTCCGCGCGAGAGCAGGCATCCGAAGGTTGTAATTAAACTAAATCCAAGCACGACTTCACTAAAAGGCCACGGGTACGCTCCTGCTTCCAGCATAATTCGTGTGCCAGAAAAGCAAGCAGCAAAAACTTCCTCCCGGCGTGCTCCGAAAGAAAGTGGAAGCACTTTCTTCCCACCCGCGAAAACGTTCGTTGCGCTAGCAAATCGAAACCGTAAGAGGAAACGTAACTCTCAAAAAAAAAACTGTTGTTCCCACCGACCAACGATTCCTAATCTACACGGATCACCCTTTTTTGATCGGACGCTTGCATCTCTCTCCAGTTCGTGACTAATGGGGCGTGTACTGCAGAACGTGCACCACTCGGAAGGATGGACCGGGAAAATGCAAACATCGCAAACGGAAAAATATGTATGCGCTACGAAATTGAAATTCGTTTACCTTTCGGGCAAACAAGTTTCGATTTCTACCGCACAACCTCCCCGGTTCGAGTCGGGACACGCCGGGACGGTGGAGACTCTAGACGCGCCCGCAGTGAAATGCATGGAAAATTTATTTTCTTGCAGCAATTTGCCAGAAAATGATCAAAATCAGAATCAGAAACCAATCGATGTTTTCTCCGAGCTGCCACACGTTGGAACATGAAATGATAATTTCCCACTCCAAAATCGAACCGATCGAAACGGGTCAATCTTCGAATGAAAGGCGTGATTGAAAACCACGTCAAACGTCGATTCCGGACCGGGTATTGTAATCATCCGATCGACGTCGGACTGCGGCTTTCGATTATCGATCTATGGCGAAGATAAAATAGGCGGTCAGTCAAATGTTTGAAACTTACGGTTCGATTTGTGGAACAGGCGTCTTATTTGTTTCGGTTCCACGAGTTTTCAGGCAGGAAAATTTAAGAAAGCGAATGTGTGTAGGTTGATTGATCTGATACTAGTCGGTCCAGATAGTAATACTGGATGAACTATATTGTAGCAATACTTAGCTTCAAACAATCTCCACATATCTCACAAACGAGATTGACCGCAATCTGACCGCAATCGCAGCCTATCCGGTAACCGCTGTGCTAAATCGTTTTGTCTTTGTGGATCAAGCGCTTCTCTTCTATTTGTGACTCACACCGGCTCAACATCCGATAGGGAAGCACTCAGAAGAGATATTCTGTAAAAGGCTCTGCTTCATGGCGGTTGTTGCAAAACTCTACAACACCATCATGCGCTAGAAATGGTAAGCGGGTACGATACGCACGTACTGCAACGATGGCCACACGCTACCCGTCCATCCAGCGAAGGAGCGAAGAAATATTTTAATCAATTACCGATAATGATCTCCAACCCTTTTAGAGGGGACGATTTTGACTAATTGCTGGCGACCGTTTTAAAGCGCCCCTGAAGGGAGGATTATGTAATTGAGTTGTGCAGTGGCTGCGTTCGAATGCGGTCACTACAGCTGCGTAGGGAAACCCCGAAACGGCTCCACCAAACCAATCCTGCCTCCAAATGGGGGCGCCCACCCCACCTCCCGGCGGGCCGATAAGATTGTATTGTGTGCAAGGTGTCAAAACCAGGTGAAGTACGACTTCAACCTCATGCATCGACGTAAGAAGTGTCGGAGAAAAGTAGAACGAACGATAAAGCGAAAAAAGCAACGTTCCCGCCGTCATCCCACCGGAAAAAGTGACCCGCATCGCGCGCCCAACGCTAGGGAAATGAGGCAGACACAATTTCACCCGTCATCATCATTATGGGCTTTTCACCTTTATTGGCACGGACGGACGGACGGATGGACGGCCGGCGCTCTGGCGCACTTCTGGTGGGATGAGACATCGGTGTGCCCGGGTCCGGTGGCACAGACTCAAGCTTTATGATGTTAGGCGTGAAATTAGCACTGGAACCGGTTAGCAGATGGACGACGACGACAACGGCGATGATGATAAAACTTGCTCTTTTCACCACAAACGATAGGCCACGTTGGCCTTGAGTTTCGGTTCCGTGTTGATGCGTTATCGCTCTGTGTTTTTAGCCCGTAAACGTCGTCCCCGGAATCTGGCATTCCCGTTGCATCATTCAGGTGTGGTAAAATGCTGCGCAAGATGGTACCAAAAAAAAGGTACTAAAAAGTCGCTCCATGTTCCAGTTCCAGAGGGTTTTGTACATCCGATGTGTGCCAAATTGCTCATCGTCGCTTATGGATTGAATATGTCACCAGCAGAACCTCAGGCCGTTCGGAAGCAGCAAAAGCTTTTCAATTGCTGCAGTGGCTCGGATCCCGGTGGCTGAAATGAGTTGCGGTGTAGAGCACAAAGGTTCGTCCCACTGGCCTGGTCCGCTTTCGAACGTAGCGCGGTCCGGCAGGTTGCGGGTCAAATTGCCTATCGAACATGACACAAGGTACATCACACGGTCGGCAATGCAGAGAGAAAGAGTGGTGAGATGCAGCGGTGCATCACCACGACACGCACCGGCCGAGAAGTGCATTTGCGAACGTCAACAAAGTGCCGGACGCACTAAAATGGAACGAGAAAGTGCATCGACAAATCGAAGGCACACGCCCGTCGGTTTGTGTATCCTTTTTTTCTTGCATCCTGTCCACGACAGCACAAACTATCCACCTTTTTTTGCTACGGTGCATGGCGACCATCGGAGGGGTCGAGATGGTCGGGTGTATGGTTTCATATGCAAATGAATGTCTATTGTGTTGCGAGGGGGGGAACGCGAACGCGATAGCTGCAGCGTTGATGAGCGCCGCTGCACTCTCGTGGCTGATGTGACGGTTTTATGTCGCTCATTATTTCATTAAGAGGCCGCGCATAATTTAATGTACCAAATATCACACCGCAAGCACCGCCGTGTCAATGGGATGGGCCGAGCGTGCTGTGCACGAGCGCCGTGTGCGTGTGTGCCGATACAGCATAGAAATCATTATCAACGGTCGATTCGAGGATAAGGACTATTCAAATTTCAATACTGCGATGTGTCATGTGAGAAGGACCACGTGCATAACGAGCGGGTATAGCACGACACCAAATATAATGCTTTGAGCTACCTCATCTTTCCTTTTTCGCAATCCTCATGGTAGCTGAGAGGGTGGAAGCGCGTCCTTTGGTAGCCCCGGACAAGGACAATCTGTTCGCACCACGAACGGCATGCGCGTTTCAACACGAACGGCGGGAGAGAAGAAAATCGTCCGCAAAGTCTATTTTTCATTTGACTCCATCGCGAACCCATTAATCTTCTGTCAGGCGAAAACAGACAGATTCGCGACAAATGAATCTGTCGACCTTGGGGCACACAAACCCAGGAGCCTCGCTGGCGTCGACGCCGCTAGCGCGTAAAAAATGAATGAAATTGAATTAGTAAAATTCACCCAGCTCATTAATCATTTGCCCGCGCGAATTTGAAACATTTTCGAACTGGGCCGAATGGAGCGCAGGGATGTGCGTGCTGCGTGCGAGGAAGCTCAAACTACATTTCGAGCGCAATGTGACGATTGCGAGGAAATGTTGTGTAGTCATAATTAATCAACGGATTCGCGTGTCTGTTGTTGACTGTCGGAGGAAAATTGTTTTCAATTCAATTCTGCTTGCTTTTCAATCGAATAGTTATTATCCCGTCGCGGTGCTGTGCATGCAGTTCTCGGTAGAATAGGACCATCTATCGCCGTGGATACTATCGCCGTACGTCATATCGTGACGCATAACGTGGAAGCGAAACAATTAGGCTCCGTGGATCTCGGCATGCTTTACGATTTAGATCAACTGGATTCAATCTGATTTCTGAAATTAAAAGTCCCTTTTGATGCAACCGTGTCAGCACCCCGTACTAGTTTCCATCTGAACGGAAAAAGGTTCGCTTGACGTTCGAACGCAAATGTTACCAATTCCAAAGTGCATGCCTTCACGGAATATCGCCGACAGAGCTCGTAATTCAACGAAGCTCCGGATAGCAATTGAATTAATTTGGGATTATGAAATCACACTCCGATCACACAGATCAGAAAGCCAGACGCCAGAAAGATTCAGACGATGGCCGGTAAATGCATCAAGGCGTGTCTCCGTTCCGACCAACGTCGTGCAAAACTAAGTGCTGCTGGTACGTACTAGCCTGTGGCCGATGATGAGGATGAGGGAAGACAGTCCCGAGCTAGACGTAGAGGAAGAATCTATCGAGCAATCAAATCAATTTCCAATCCCATTCCGCGATCCAAATGGCCGGCAGAATCTTCATCTGGGGCCGTTAGACGGTGTCGGTGAGTTCCACATCGTCATCGTGCAAAGCGCATCCGTACAAGCGTCGTTAGTGCGCTCAACTTTGTGTAGGTTGCGTCGTCGTTCGAAGACCTGAGCAGCGTTGGAGTGTGTGTTGGATCTGCCAGACACATTCAATTGCTTTTCCAATTACATTTGTCCAGCCAAGCCAAGCTATCTCCAGCGCGTGCTACGTGCAATCTGTCGTACGGATTCCGCTCCGAAGGGCTATGGATTATTTAAAATATGGAACAAAAATTAAATGATTCCTAACAAACGATACCACCGTCCCTATCCCTGAACCGATCCATCGCTCCGGGTCGTTGGGTTCCGGATGTGTCTCCATCCGGATGACTCGGATTAATGCCGGACTGGTCGGTGTAAATGTAGGTCATCGTCTCCCCCACGTGTTCGGTCAGTATCTGGTGTCGTCTCTACGCTCGATTAGAGCGACCTGACCCACACAGCTACTGTTGCCGGCTACTGTCCGTAAGTTGCTACAGATGTGATTAGATTTGCACCATTCTAGGTTTGCTGGGATGAGAGGAGGCATTGAGGATTTTTACATCAATCAAGGCCTGGAGATGATGGAAACTGACGGTCCCCCGGAGGCGGCCAGCAGGTGCTCTACAGCTTGTGAAGGTCAGGGCACACATCGGTAGAACGATGCGGAGATGGATTACTGTTGATTGAATTGCAGAAGTGTAAATTTTCGCCTCGAATGTCCGATGGATGGAGTGGATAAAAAATGGTCTCTTTTCACTGCTGGAAGTGGCGTTTACGGACGTCCATGTTTACGTTATGATTCAGGGTTAGGTGATACAATTGACCCTCTCCCGAGCATGCAGTTCTCGGTAGAATAGGACCATCTATCGCCGTGGATACTATCGCCGTACGTCATATCGTGACGCATAACGTGGATGCGAAATAATTAGGCTTCGTGGATCTCGGCATGCTTTACGATTTAGATCAACTGGATTCAATCTGATTTCTGAAATTAAAAGTCCCTTTTGATGCAACCACACTGGCGCAGCGCCACGAGGAAAGGCAAATGGGCCCAGACATTCCACAATGCGGCCGGCAAAGAATGCAAACAATTGTGTACCCCTCTCGGAAAGTTTGTGCCTGGTGTGTGCGATCATGTTGTCGACGTCGTCGTTTGTGTGCGGTGTGTGTTCCAGCGACTCGAGATTAAACTTGAAGGGTGTCAGCAAGGGAGCATTGAAAGTAGCAACAAACAGAAAAAAATCAGTATCGCCTCAAACACAAAGGCCTGGGTTCGGCTTGACCAGCCCCTTGGGACAGGCGGTATTAGGTGGCGATCGCGATTCGTTTAAGATACAGACAAGAATAGAGACGTGGCGGAGGTGGCCGCTGCTGATCGCAATTCATGCAATGCACTTATTGCAGTCGCTTGAATCCGCTTGCGAGTGGACGGTGGTGGCTAGTGATGGGGTTGGGTGCCTATAGTAGAATTTTAATTAACTTTGATTATTGTTGTAGCGCTTGCGCCGAAGGAAAAGACACACTCTCTATCTCGCGATGGCTGTATGCAGTATAGGAAGCAATGACTGAAGTAGCTATTGTGCGCTCCGACGGTGGAACTTTATTGCATCCATAAAAATACTTGAAATGACTTTGGAAAGTAAAAACCATTTGGCCGTGGAGTATGACTGGATGGTTCCGTTTATACGCGATTTGCGCATATGGCACTGTCGGACTTCGTACGCGACGTAAGCGAAGTGGATATGCTTTTCCACCTCGAAAATCCTTGCTCTTATCAAATGTGTGAATGTTTTTTTTTCTCTCCAAACTTTACAAACAGCGACTTCGGCTACTGAAAGTTTCAAACATCATTCAACTATCGATGATTCAAGCGAAGTGCCACCAGTCCGTCCAATCGAAAACCAACATACTTATCCAACTCTGACTGCCCTGCCCCGCCGTGGTCGTTATCCGTACGTTAGTCTGGCAAAAGTTTTGACGAGTTTTGGAGAGCAGGTTTTATTTGCTTCATCGCGTCGTCACATTTCTCACGTGCTACGAGTGTGCTATGGGGAGTTTTTTTCTTCCGCAAACTCGTTCGTTTCCATCCTGTGCAAACGAGGGAAAAGTTTAGCACGAAATCTAATTATCGGGATTCGCCGTAACGGCAGCTTCCGACGTCGTTGTTTCCTGCGATGATCCCGTATTTCCGGCCGTTGTTTAGCGACTTGCGTGTGCAGCGTTTATCATCGGGTCGTGAGTATTTCTTATTCGATGAACCAATTACGGTCGCTCCGTCGTGTACACACTAACAGGAAAAATCGATCAGAGTACACCATAGCTGGTAGCACAAGTTCTGAAAATCCGTACGTGAGTCATTGAGAGAAATGCTCTCAGCAAGTGAAGTGTTTTGGTGGCAGAAAAAAACCTGCTCTACGAGCCTATTTGGAACTGGTGAGTTATTTGGAACGCATCAATTACCGGAACTGGCTTCGTTAGGATTTCATCCGCACCTCTAGATCCGGGCGTGGGCAGTGGGGATTCCAGGATTTGGGCGGTGTTAAAGAGTAAATGCGCTATTGTGGTGATTTAGTGATTACTGTCAGGACGAAGGACGTTCAGAACCGACGATGATTTGTGGTATAAAGAGTAAATGCGCTATTGTGGTGATTTAGTGATTACTGTCAGGACGAAGGACGTTCAGAACCGACGATGATTTGTGGTAAGAAGTTTCCTAGTCTCCGCCTTAGCTTTCCATCGCTTGAACGCCGGTTAAGAGCAGAGTCAAGAAAAATAACATCACGATGAGCTAATCCTTAGCCCACGTCTACGTGCTTTTGCGAGAACGACAATCGATGACGATGAAAATACCTGTCGGCAAATGAATTATTCATTTGATCATTATAACTGTGACAAGTTCTTTGCCCATGAACAGCCAGTTATTGCGAATCTAAAAAAAACAGCGGTAGATTATGATGTTAATTGTTAACTATGAAGTTGCGTTTTTTTCCTCTACGCATCGCATTGAGCTCCCTACAATATGATGGCATTATTCTTCCACCCGTATTTACAAAAAAAAGGTAGATATTTTGCACATCTTTTCCATTGTGACATATGGGTGCGCTCGGTTGTTACCTACTAAACGCTGTCGATTATTGAGTAAAAAATGTTTCCAAGCACGACGTTGGTGAATCGATGCAAAATAATCCGCACAATAGATTGCCGCACAATGATAGAGCAGTTTCGCCAGGTAGTGCCGAGCCAAAGGGAATGAATAAGAATAGCCGCAGTGCAATAACTGGGACCAGCCCAGTTCCGTGCAGTTTTACCCTCGGCTGTTGCGTTATCCATCTGATTATTGATCGATCACCGTTCGGTATATGTACAGATCGATAATTATCACCCGTTTGTAGGCATTTAGGGCGAGGGAAAGCTCATACCGTGCGTGCGTGCGATGCAGAGTGCAAATTCGGATTTGTTCGTGAGGGTTTGCGCGTTGCTATCGTTCGGGCCGATATCGCATATGCAAAAAGCGAAAAAACCTTTGAGAGTTGGAGTTGGAGCGAGGGGAATTTAATGGGCAAACACAGACACAAAATCGGCTGTCCTTGTTACCTTCAGCGAGGGTTTTGGCAGAACGAGATAAATCAATTATCTACAACATCCCATCGGTTGCTGGTGGTAGCGGTGGCAGCAAGAACATACTGACCCCTCTTCCTGGCATTCGATGCTCTGAATAGATCAAAGTCTTATCGTGATCGCAATTAAAAGCAGGAGGGCGATCGTTCGAAAGATCCATGGCGTCACGCATCAGCGGAGCGATGTTGCTGTGATCAATCTCAAAATGTAGAGGCTTTTAAAGCACCTTCTATATAGTTGAGATCTATTACAAACAAAGATGTTGTGGTAGTTTGTGGTCTGCTCAAGCACGCTTGTAAAGAAAATTGTAAAAAAAATCCCACCATACGTTGCTCTATATGAAGATATCAAACGAAGTACATCCAAGTACATCACCCAAGTAGAAACAAACTATAGATTGGCACGGAACGGAAGCAATTAATCACATCGGTTAGCAAAACGCATCCGACAACATCGTTTCGCGTCATGTGTGAACTCGTGTCCAATAAGCTCACCCATCAAAACGGGCGCTCGTGGGTATGAAAAAAACCCGGGCAGAAACAAGCTCACCAATCACGATATCGCGTGTCTGCGAAAGGTCCACGGCAAAACCGCGATTTGCCACGATATCTCGTATCGCAAGATAAACGGTTCGCTAAGCGCAAAAAAAGGTTTGCCGAAGTAGGTAACATGATGTTAAATACTGGGATTAAAGCATTGTTTCCATCCACACGCCAGCAGCGGAGGGTGCGGCGAAGGGGAGGCAGGCGCGAGATGTGCACGTTAAACAAGTTGTAATTGAATTAAAAAAGTACAGCGTTGCACACGCGTCCGGAACACATAATAGCCAGTTCCGCCGGTCTCGAGGGTCCGATCGAGAGCTCGCAGCGATGGAACACAGGCAAACCCGCCAGCCCAGACGAAACGCCCGCAACTACACGGGCGAGGAAAGTGAAGAAATGCATCTCGCCTGCGCAGCTCTATGCTAACGAAGATAAAGTGCTCGTTTTTGCAAATTTCGTCTGGCGCGGGTGGAATACTGGTCTCTGGGTAAACCGCAGGTTGGTTATTAGTCACGTGTTCCGATGGATTTTGCTCAAGCGAATTGTTTGAATTGTTCTCAGGCTGACCTTTCGGGGAGAAATTGTGTCGATTCCATAGGTGGCGCTTCCTCAACGCACGGTCCGGAATTCTTGAACTCGAGCGCAGCGCAACTAGAGCGGAAAATGTTGCCTCGTATCGCTCTACCACAATGACGGCGGTGGAACTTCTGTAACACGGCGAACATGATTGTAAAGGTTAACATTTTCTTGACCAATATTGACCGAAAGCCGAGAGCCAGTCAGCGTACGCCCGTGGCATGGAAATCTCGATAGAATTCGTGTTTACATGTAGCCAATCGGTACGGCACGCCAGCACAGCAGACCGTAGGAAATCCTCGATGAAACTTTCCTCGCATCAATTCAGTTCAGCGTGCCGGTAGCAGAGGAAAAATGTGTGTGTTCGACTCTCCAGTGGAGCGAAGTGCTTCGGCGAACAATTCATAAAGAATGAGCGAGGGAGTACGCGTGTGCCGGGTGGTTTCTTTGCTCGCAACCAGCCCATGGGAGCTGGGAGCCGGGCTTCTCTTCTGAAGAGCCGATGCAACTACGCAACGACGCCGCAGCCGGTGCATCGAATGCACTCCAGTGCCACTTGAATTTTTAATACACACTTTTGATACACCATTTTTCAACAGTCTATCATTTTAGTTTTTCCCCTCCAGCTTCGCTCTCTTCTGCACACAGCATGTCTCCCGGCGCAATGAAGGTAGCGCACTGTTTTCTGTGGTCGTCGAAGCGCCGCGCTAAAAAAAAGGGTTTGCCGAAGTAGGTAACATGATGTTAAATACTGGGATTAAAGCATTGTTTCCATCCACACGCCAGCAGCGGAGGGTGCGGCGAAGGGGAGGCAGGCGCGAGATGTGCACGTTAAACAAGTTGTAATTGAATTAAAAAAGTACAGCGTTGCACACGCGTCCGGAACACATAATAGCCAGTTCCGCCGGTCTCGAGGGTCCGATCGAGAGCTCGCAGCGATGGAATATTCATGCAGCAGGTGATGCAACGCTCTCTTCTGCACACAGCATGTCTCCCGGCGCAATGAAGGTAGCGCACTGTTTTCTGTGGTCGTCGAAGCGCCGCGCTAGCCGGAAAACGCTCGTTTCGTCCGTTTAGCTGTGGAAGCGTTCCCGCCGAGTCTTACCGTGAGCGGCTTCGCACCGTATGAAGGATGGACACTCGACAATAATCAGAGTCATTATGAGGTAGCCAATGTTGCAGTGCGATACGGCAAAGAATGATGCACGAAAAAAGGGGTTGATGCATGTGGTATGTGCAGAAAACTCCATTTACCCACTTGGCACCCTATGGGAGCACTTTTTTGTCGCTCTTGCTGCTACGTGGAGTGGACCTTCCACAACCGGTGTGCCGCTGTTCAACGGTACAACGGCGAAATGTTGTTAAATATTTATAACAACGGGGAGCCCCCGACCTGGTTTGAGCAGGATTAAATAGCGTGTAGTGCCAACGCAAAAGGACGCGAGTCGCAAAACAGAGCCATAAAACCGTTACCGTCGGCGTCTTTTATGTCGTTACTTTTGGAGGCGTTACCGTGCAAAAATATGAGCAACATAACATGCAAATAGCGCGTCCGGTGACAGAAGGAAATCACACACGAAGAAACTTGTTTCCATCGCATCTATGGTGGGAAGCGTAGCAAATCCTTCGATTATGTCCTTTTTCCTAGTACCACAAAAAAAACTGGATGTCTGTTTCGGGGGGAAGGCTTGCAGACGCGCTAATACGTTGCTGCTTCCGGTGCGGTCCGGAAGTACGTCTGCCCTTCGTAAGGATGAGAGAAACTAGATCACCGACGTCATCCGTGGGGCTTTCCATCTCATCACTTGCCCGAACCGGAAGCGCGCCTTAAATTTGCATAGCAACCTTAGCTAATCTCGGGATGCCATCGGACGGTTTGCATTTCGTCGGTTATGCCGTTCGATTCCCTCGGGATCGCCGGGCGCCATTCCCGAGACCTCGGGAAATCTCGCATGCTTCATGGGCCGAACACCACCGGACACGAAGCGACCTTGTTTTTGATCCGTGTTGGGCTCGGGACGAGACCGTAGCGAGAGGACCTTCGAATAATTTAAATCCCTCTCGAAGCCCGAAGACGAGCGTGGAGCGTGTGGAATTGAAATCTCGAGTCCCGGGTGCAAGAAATTGCCCTCGGTAAGAAGGGAGACGATTGAACCACCGGCGGGGAGGGAAACGTGGAAACAGGTGATGCTATCGTGGCGCCCGTGGTGAGGATGGAAGAAAAATCCGCAATCTATGTGTGTGCGCGCGCGCGCGCTGGGAAATGATGCTTTCATAATGCTCACGTTTTTCTTCAAAATCCCATGTCCAATGTTTCGGTAAGTAGAAACCATTTGGACTGGACGAGGCACCGGCGACGACGACGGCGATGCTTCCGAGAAGAGCTCTGGGTGCTTTTCATCTTGAAAAGTGCTTTGGCGAATGGGAAAAACGAAGCGCGCGGGCACGTACCAGACGAAAAAGGCGGAACGCATTTATTTACGTTAACAAACGTAATTATGTTGAGTCGTTTTGCAAACGTCGTTATTTTTCGCAATACGCTTACACACCCCTGGCTAACGAGGAGGCGGTGGGTGGAAAAGAAAACATAAAACATATTGTGGTAATCGTTCCTGCCAACATGTGTGCAAAGATTGATGAAAGATGCTTGCCCGCGTGGGTTAAGAATAGACAGTTAGTCAATCTTCCGCGTGGCGCGCAACGGCATGAGGAGCCGATCGATGGAATCGTCTAAATTGGGTTTGAAAATTGCATCGGCCCCATTTTTGTGCCATGTTCTATATTTGCCACCAACACCAGAGGGAAGCAGAACAGCCCAGAAGTAGTCTGAATGCAAGCTTAAATTGAGCTGTTATTTTCGGGGTGCTGGATGGAAGCAGCCGAATTGCTTCCCTACGCACACATTCCACGTTCCGGGGGCGGGAGTGCGCGCTATTTACGATCATCGATAAATTTAACGTTGTCCCGTTGTGCCAATATGGTTCGCCTGTGATTATGGTGATTGTACTACCAAACCAAGCATCGTTTGGTTGAATCGTCTATGATCGCCGTCGATTTTTCACCACGCGCTTGTTGCAATTGACGAACGGAAACGACGAAGAAGGGGGTTTTAGTATTGGATTGGGATTTATAACGCCAATGATTGAGTGAACGTGATCGGCGGATAGCTTCGTGCGATGGCACAATTGATGCGCCGGCATGACGCAATGTCCGTAGCGCACGTCGCGACGACGGTGTCTATAAAAAGGGAAATTGCGTTTTTTTTTTCTTGTCAAATTCTTCGTACCAAAGCATCCCAAATTGAGCCTCATACGAACGGCGATCGTTTGGCTAGGGGGCTTCAAGGCACGCCCAGAAGCAGCAAAAACACATTAAATGATTTATTCGATCCACTAGTTATGATTTCTATTTATGCGCTACGACAAAAAAACACCCCGAGCGAGTCGAATTAGTCAAGAAAAGCCGTAAAAGCAAATAAATCACTCGTAAAATCGCCGTATTTCCGTCATCATCGTCGGGGGGTGGGGGCAGCGTGTTGATCTTCGCGATCGGCTCCAATGCCACCGTGAGCTGTTTTCAACAAGTGAAATTGGAAACGGCAAATAAATTGAGGCAGTTGATTTTGGTTTGCCGCCCAATCCAAGATCATCTTTCTCCGCTACTGCACCCTTATTGCATCGACTGACATTGGCATTGACCATTGTGGAAAGACTTTCTTTTTTCATTCGCTCACCACTGTCGAATCGCCTATCGAGGTCTGCGATCGAGGCAATCGTACGCTTAATTAGCAAAGGCGGCGCCTCAACGCTCACCAGCCACCGGGGTGTGATAGTACCCATGTACGTCGCTGGTGTATGGCTACTTATTAAAAAGATCCTCTTCTTTCAAGTACCATTTGCCGGCAGCAATGGTGAAGATGAGGGGCGTGCAAATTCCACCGAGCAAAGAAGAGGGCACACGTCGAACCCCGATTGATGTAACCCCAATTTCCATAATGGCCTAAATGTAAAAACCATTTTCTGCAAGCGACCACGGCGAACTTTTCTCGCTCTTCACGCAAAATCCCAAAGCTTTGCGTTGGGCAATACCGCCCGTCTTTAGGTTTTCTATTAAATTATGTTTCGAAACAAACACATCGACGCGCCGCGAAACGAAAGTTTTCGACCGATGTAGCGATTTAAAGCGGACCGTTGCGGGAAGCATTAGCACTACCCTCCCGAAATGCGCGGTTTGGTTAATGTTCGTTGGAGTAGCATCATTATTTTTCGTTCGTTCACGTGCAAGTAGGGGTTGTGTTCGGGTGATCACGAGTTTTAAAGAGCATTTGATTCATGTATAAACGATGGAATTAACTATCATGGTTTGAAACATTTATCCCTTCACTAGTTGGCATGTTATTTAACATAGGGTTGTAATGTTGATCGTAAAAGCTGCTGCATAAATCGTTAGTGTTTTGAAGTACATTTTTCATTAACAACACTCTTTTCCCCCTTTCGTTTCAGGTATGTTCCATGCGCTCATGTTACGTTGTACTTTATGCGGTGCACCTATTATTTGAATCTTATCGTACGCTTCTTCATGACTACGTACAAGTGAGGTAATCAGGAACTGATTCTAATGACCTACAAATACTCGCTTGACGGAAAAGGTGGTATAAAGAACCAAGAATGCAATTTCCGGGTTTTGCTGTCTTGGCTAAAGAAGGGAACCGTTTGATAATGAAGATACGTGAATTGTTGTTTATTTTGCGTGGCAAACTCTCGTTGACACTTTGCGAAAGCAGCTCGAAGTAAAGAAAAAAAACACGTGTTAGGAATGAGTCCGAGTAGGTGACGCTTTTTTTAAGTGTGTTATTTCAAAGCACTTGACTCTCGACTGCTGAAGCAAGTTGAACAGAGCACATCAGTATTCTGCGCTGACATTGGCATTGACCATTGTGGAAAGACTTTCTTTTTTCATTCGCTCACCACTGTCGAATCGCCTATCGAGGTCTGCGACGGGGCATCACGTCAAGCAAATCCAACCCTTTCCACGTTCATAGATCGACAGGACGAAATGATTCTCCCGTACTCGTTTCCCCTTCCGTCCCCGGTTTCGAAAAAAGGGATTCAAATCGTGTACGAATTCGCCACATCAATCCGCCCCATTTGTCACACCGGAGAGGATCTTTCGATCAAGGGATTTCTCCTCTCGGGGCGCTGCGTGCGTCCATGTGCCATTTCATTTGTTTACTCCAGTTATGATTGATATTCGCTTCCGCCGATCCTTCCAGCTATAAAATCCGTTTGCGCTCGTTCCACTTTTCGTAATGCTAACACGTTTTGCCAATCGTGTGGAATCGTTCCGGGGTTTTCCATTGCTTTTCCGGTGTTCCTTCCTTCCGGTTGCTGACGTAAACTCCAGATGTAGCTTTTGTTGTTGTTCGGTTTCCTGATCCCGGTGCTAAATCGGTTAACAGTGGCGATGTTACATCGCGTCTGGTCACAGAAAACGGAACAATAACAAAAACGGGTTGTGTGTTTTTTTGCAACACTTTCGCCATCCCTGCTACTGCTTCTGCTCGCTTGTCAGACACCTCGTGGACCCGCTCAACCCCCTGCCCAATCCACACTCTAATGCACTTAGCTATGTGTCATTGGCATTGTTTGGCAGCATCGTGTTGAATTTATGCAAATTTCGTGCCCGATCATCGTGTCCGATCAAAGTGGGAAGGTTGGCTTTCGCTTGTCGCGCGCCTTGTCAGATTGACGTTTCTTGTCATGCACTGGTGCGAGGCAACCGCGGAAACACATAACGTCCGCGCGCGTTCGGCATTCAACACAGATGGTTGAGTGTCCTTTTTGCCCGGCGTGTGGTTCTACTTGTTGAGGGGAGAGGGGGCTTTTGCTCTCAAAACTAACAACAAACACGGTTGTCCTGTGTCGGTGTTGAAAAATTCATATCTGAATGAAGGGTAATTACGGCCGGGAGAAATGGGAGGACAACACACCTTTACATGATTGTTTCGCATCCGGTTCTGTTGATAAGAGGCGTACTTTCTTCACGAATAGAAATAATCTTTATAGCGACCGTAAACGGCATCACTTGAGAGGATATAAAGAAATACATTTTGTCGAAAAAAGAAAAACGGTACTCATTTTAGTTCATTATGTTGAATCGTCTGCCTTTGTCTGCCATATCTCACGCAAAGCTGTTTATCAGAGTGAAAAAAAAACAAACTTCTTTTCGCTCGCAAATGTGATACAAACAGCCCCGTACGTGAATTGTTGTTTATTTTGCGTGGCAAACTCTCGTTGACACTTTGCGAAAGCAGCTCGAAGTAAAGAAAAAAAACACGTGTTAGGAATGAGTCCGAGTAGGTGACGCTTTTTTTAAGTGTGTTATTTCAAAGCACTTGACTCTCGACTGCTGAAGCAAACTGTTATCACACATACAAATAGATCGAGCAACTGGGACCTTCTAGTTCGATTTCCGATTGTTATTGCTTTATTGTTATCCGGGGCATCACGTCAAGCAAATCCAACCCTTTCCACGTTCATAGATCGACAGGACGAAATGATTCTCCCGTACTCGTTTCCACAAATAAATTGAGGCAGTTGATTTTGGTTTGCCGCCCAATCCAAGATCATCTTTCTCCGCTACTGCACCCTTATTGCATCGCTTGTTGTTATCGCTTTTTAAAGCCGTGTTTTTTCATGCAGTTATTGGAGCAATTACGCGTTGCATCACGGTTCGTTCCTCGTCTGGTTCAACGGCGGGGCAAGATGAAGGAAACAAACAAGGCTCGTTGTGATGGCATCAACACATATTCTTTATAAAACAATCTTAACGGCGACCCTTTCGCGTCGCTTTCAGCGACGGAGACGAAGGTTAGGTTCGGCGGAATGGGTGGGTATCGTTATCACGTCGTTTGTCGTTTCAGCCGGAGCTGAAACGTGAATTACGTCAATCTTGACAGCATCAAAACGTGGAATCGGTTGCGGGGAGCATCGTCAGCGATTACGGTTGAGTGCGCCCGAAGCGGAAAACTTGGGGCGATGGCAACCGGAAGGAATTTCATTCATGTTTCACTTGTCAACGAGCGAAAACCGTCCGGAGAGTGTCGATCGGGTGAGGAGGCTGCAGCAAATCAGAAGTCACGAAGCAGCTGATCTTTGATTCGAACGATGATGGTGTGCGTGTGTGCGCGTGTTTGTTCGGTGCGGATGTTGAATCTCATCTTGTGAGCGGCACTTTGGGCGCTACGGCAAAGACGATTACCCAAATTAGATCTCATCCAACCGATACGACGGTAGCATTCAAATCCATGAAGGGCGGACACACGAGATGGTGTTAAACCTAATGTCAGCACCTCGAGCACACTGCTCCGGGTAAGACAGACAACAATGTTTTCGATTGTTCTTGAGGCGGAGGGTTTTTTGTTGTGAGCATTTTTTCCTCTGTGTTTTCAACAGCTCCAGCAGCATCGATTTCCGTCCAAAAAAAAAGGTTGTTTCGCTTACGGCACACCAATTTGTGGATAAATGGTCATGGTTGAACTTTCAAGGTTTCGCCCGAATTTTTCCGTCAAACCGAATGTGAATGTCGTGAACGGTCTGCCAGAACAGAAGACTTATTGTGAGCACTTTGCAGCGAGCGCTACAGTAAAATTGTACACCGTCTAACGCAATACAGTAGCGAATGTTTGTTTCTTGGCGGTTAGAATTACATTCGCAAATGTGAATTGTTTTTGCGACAGTGCGAAACAGAGTGTAGTCGTTTCATGAAGCAAAACAATATTTTCAACTGTTATCACACATACAAATAGATCGAGCAACTGGGACCTTCTAGTTCGATTTCCGATTGTTATTGCTTTATTGTTATCCGGGGCATCACGTCAAGCAAAGTATTGGATTGGGATTTATAACGCCAATGATTGAGTGAACGTGATCGGCGGATAGCTTCGTGCGATGGCACAATTGATGCGCCGGCATGACGCAATGTCCGTAGCGCACGTCGCGACGACGGTGTCTATAAAAAGGGAAATTGCGTTTTTTTTTTCTTGTCAAATTCTTCGTACCAAAGCATCCCAAATTGAGCCTCATACGAACGGCGATCGTTTGGCTAGGGGGCTTCAAGGCACGCCCAGAAGCAGCAAAAACACATTAAATGATTTATTCGATCCACTAGTTATGGTTTCTATTTATGCGCTACGACAAAAAAACACCCCGAGCGAGTCGAATTAGTCAAGAAAAGCCGTAAAAGCAAATAAATCACTCGTAAAATCGCCGTATTTCCGTTATCATCGTCGGGGGGGGCAGCGTGTTGATCTTCGCGAACGGCTCCGTGAGCTGTTTTCAACAAGTGAAATTGGAAACGACAAATAGATGCCAAAAAGGATTGAAGGAGATTCATTTTTTTCTCGCTTCTATTAGTTTGCTACGCTGATCGCAAAGCACTTTCCACTAATAATGGGCAACCCTTTCGGTCGGTGAAATTAACATATTTTTACATTTTGTTTGCGTCGGTAGTTCGGTGCGCGCGGAGTAAAAGTGTAGCATACGGTATGGGTGGATCCCACCGGAGGACAGCGCTTCCGCTGTGTAAAAGGATACATGCATGATTGCACGACGCTACACAGTTCTCGGCACAGAATGAGAGAACCGCTTGCCACGGAACAGTATAGGATGATGATGACGTACGTCGGAAAGAAAGACACTCTTCGTGTGGTAATGAAAAGCTGTGGAAAGTATCTGTTACACATTTGAATATTGCGGGATATTTTGTCGCGCGATGATAGACAAGGTGAGACATGAGTTTGTCCGAATGAACGCAATGCTATGCTTTTGAAGCAGTGATACATTGTATACGCGGAGCGTGTACCTAATCACATTACAAGGCGATTTAATTTAATGGAGCATGCTTCGTGAACCAAAAATACTTTACCGTGTATAGCTGACGGGAAAAATGAAAACCATTGTTCGAGTTTAATATACATCCATGCGCTCATAATTTAACATGAAAAGAGATTGTTTTTTGTTGTTATTGTTGTTGTCTTCATGACAAACGTCTTTTCGATTTGCAAGCATGCATGTTTCCCTGTCGTTAGCAAAGAGGAATCTAGGAACAACTCCAGCGAGAGAAAGGCAGGGAGAGACAGGGAGAGTTCAACCTCGACAGTTTATGAAACATTAATTTCGTGAGATTCACAGCGTTATTAAATATTCAAGTACTTGCTCTAGAACATCATCAGATGGGAAGTAACATGAACAGCAACAAAAAACCACTTTGTAATGACACCTTGGGGACTCATTTAACGGTAGTGTTGTAAAGCATAACATGTTTTTTTCGCCTCCACCGTCTGCCATCGTCTGGCAATGTTTGCTTTTAGGCTTATGCGCTGCTTCTCTAAGGAGTGGAAAAAAGTCCTTAATATGCTAGAAAAAAGGTCCTTAGACTAGTTTTATGATGACATGGTAGGGTTTTTTTTGTTTTGCTCGTGCGAGACTCAAGATTTATGTCGTCGCTTGCCAACAAGAAAATGATATTCCTACGATAAAAAAGGTGCTACACACTAAACCACAGCCACGGTGTCGGACACATGAGGGCCTATGGAGTGGGTAATGGAGTGGTAAGTGAAGATACAGTGGAGAAGATAAAAAAACAGTATGGCACAAACTTTAATCGTCATTAAACGACTCAGCCAACTGACTCGGGATGCGGTGGGTTCATCTTCCTACCCTTACCGAAGTTCTTCAAGGGTTGTTCTTGTCTCGTTCCAGGCCGACGTCCTCTGCTTGTAATACAAATAGTTCATTTTCTGTCCTTCATGCTGTTTCCGAGGCTCCGTTTTTTCAGTCTTGCATCCAGACCATTTCCGTATCCTTCGTGTTGAATAGGAGCATACACATCACCGACGTTCTTTTTACCTTCCTGGCGAAAGGACACACACTCACAAAAAAGGAGCCTCGGCTTTGGTGAGGTGTGGAAAACTGTGCTGCTATTGCTGAAATCCTCGTCGGCATTAGATCTTTTATCGCGCATTCTCTGCAAGCGGACGAAGTTTGTGGATGAAATTCAAGAATGGAGCTGAAGGATAAGGAACCGTTGCGAATCGAGGCGGTGTTCATCGTACAAATCGTGAAAAAATCTCATCACTTCTGCTGAAAGGCCTAGGGTAGGATTCATTCTTCCTAACAAGGAAACGAAAATGATGGAGGTTAGTATTCCGGAAGGAAACTTGTTAGGAATGGATCTTGTCGCAGAAAAAATTGGCACAGAGTATCTATACTCGAAATTCTGTTTTGGTTTTTGAAATAGAAATGGAAGTGTTCGAACCATTTATGAAATCTTTTTTTGGAAAATGATCAGAAGTTCACAATCAGGATATTGTAAACTTCTTTCGGAATACAATGAAGTTTAAAAGTGTGCGATGAAGTATTCGTTGAAACACAATTTTCCGTGCAACATCTGTGCAAGAACCGAACCGAGTATGCAGACTGGGATCTTTATGAGTTTTCTACCGAAAAGCCATTATGAAATGAAGTTATAAAAGACAAGACACGGTGTCTGGAAAGTGACTTTGAGTTTTCGCATCTAAAAGTCGTCCTACGAGCGCAAGCGAGCGTTGGACGAATGAGGTAAAACTTTTTACGAAAGGATCGCAACCGGACTGGCAGCGCGAAACGGTTTGAAGGAAAAATTTACTCTCACTTTTGCTAGAATTTCCCCATCTCAGTGGGAAAGAAGATTCGCTTGACTTGCAGTTGACGGTTGTTGGAATGGAATAAATCGTCTGGTTGACTATTTCTTCAGTTACTCGAATCCCAAGGCGCGCTTCTCACAGCTCTGGGAACAATTTGTCTACGGTTCCACGAATCGAGCGCTTTGTCGAAAATGGTGAATGCCTCTTGAAACGATACGTGAAATTATACTCTTTGAAATATTATTTTCAAAGAGTTTCTCATAATTCATCACCGCATCGCGAACGGCTTCTGTACACGGGCGGCACTAGAGACTCTCAAGATGTACATTTTGAAAAGAAAGTGCATCTATTGGGGAACCACTCCAGCAACGATTTCGGAGAACAAATCACAATGCAAGTGTGGTGAGTAAACGCCCGATAAGCTCCAGACACACCGAGAGTTAGAAGCCCTCAAGTTTTCCTATGTTGTGGTTTTCTCCCCGGGAATGTAACTCCTTGAGAAAGTTGGGCTTCTACGAGCTGGAACCATGCAACAGGTCCCGGAAGAGGCATGCGCATTGCTTGCATGACGCTGCCGCTGAGTCAGGAACACGAAGCCCGTTGCGAAAGGAAGCTTGTTGTCATGCAACCTACTGGGCGTCCGTTTAAGTTCTCGCCCGAGCGCCCCGGGCAGCAGCGCTTGTCAGCCAGAAAAGCTTGTTGTCATGCAACCTACTGGGCGTCCGTTTAAGTTCTCGCCCGAGCGCCCCGGGCAGCAGCGCTTGTCAGCCAGAGAACGACAGGGGGTTTCCGAATCGAATGCGAATCGAATTGGGATGATCTTGCGGGCTTCTGCGAGAAGTTGTCTTGCCACCGGGCAAAGAGAAATGAAGTTGTGCTTACCGCTGGTTTCGGTGCGCGTAAACTACCTTTGTTTTGATTTATCTCTCCGCAGCTTCCGTTCTGGGAGACCGATTTCCGTACAAAAACTCTTTCCTTCCTTGCAGGAAGTTTGTGAAATACTGCATTTTCAGCGGGTTTCCTAGAGCTATCTTGTCAGAGGTACGAATGCGAATCCAGTCAGTGCACGCGCTTGCGGCCATGGGCGAGAGAAATTCAATTTCCTCACCGTGCACAGAACAATCACGCTAAACGCTTCGAGCGCGTGATTGTGCTGCAGCAGACAGAGAGGCTAATCGGCAGACGGGAACGGCTTCTTCCACCTTCTTGCCGGGCTAATCGAATAATAAATACTGGGTTTCGTTCGGAGCAGCAACATCAAGATCAGCCGCATCGATCCACAAACAATGCTCATTCATTTAGTTTAACTAAATTAATTTTATAAATTACCGTATCCCGGTGGCGGTGTTTAGCAGGGTTCAGCACTACCATATGTGTACCTTCGTAGAACTTCCCTCGAACACAAGGTGTGCACAAGAATGACGTCCTGCACACGTAATCGCCATTAGGTCGCTCGTAGACCCAGGCCACATCCCATTCGACCTTTCGTCGATGGTGGATTTGGATTTGGCTGAGTTTAGCTCGCCGGTAAAGAATGGCCAAGGAACAAACTACAAATCCTCCCTCCAGTTAAGCACGCCTCGGCTTGATTGTGCTCATTATTAACTGCTTCGCGCTGTTGATGGGGTGGTTGGAGGCGAATTTAGAAGCACACACACACGCGCGTGTTTGTTGGTAGCGTCGTGCATTTGCGTAAGTGTACGCAATATTCAATCAACTGTTGCAAATGACCATAAAACGGCGCTGAATGCCTGCCAGACACCAACGCTTACCGGATTCTGACCCTTCATAGCGATACCCGATGGCGCTCTGGGCTATTAGTCTTCCGAGGCAAGTGATAAACTGCTGCCTACATCGATCGAGCGTGCGGTCGGGCATGAAATAGCAAAACAATAGTGCGCATTAATTGCTAGAAAACGGCAGAATGGAAAGAGAAAGAAGGCGAAAGCCAAAAAAAAGTGAAACAAAACCCAGCTAAGCAAAACAATTGGATTAGGGCTCGGAGCGGAGATGACGTCTCGACCGGGTGGCCATAAAACCACTAGACCTCCTGGTGCTCTTATTTTTTACGATCCGCCCAAGGGTTCATGTGTGTTTTTGTCTTTTGTAGTGCTAGTTTTATGTGGTTTTGATGGACGAAATTGGCACCTTTAGAGCCATTTTATGCGATACTGTCAAGAACGGTCGGCAAACAGTAAAATGTCAATGTATTCTATTGATTTTGGCTATCAGTTTAGCGTGATGTTGCTATGAACTTTATAGCATCTCGTATTTATTAACGCCGTCTTCACCTTCATTCCGAACCCTGCAAAGTACGTGCGACAACTTCAATACGGGAAATCGGAAAGCGAACGATCAACCATCGCATTGATCATTAAAAGTTATTATTAATAACCTCCTCCCGGTTGGAAAGGCCTCCACTTCACTCACCGGTTTTGCCGTAGTTTCTTCGCGCGTGAACGAAAGGCGTAAGAATACCTAAGATCAACTTTGTTACGACCGGCGCAGCCTTATACTGCCGCTAGCACTTGGAGAAGGTGGCAAAATTAGTTCCTCTGTCTTAGGTTGCCATCTTGCCAATTGTGGTTTGGATAAGCTTCGCAACAATTTTACTACTTGTGGTCACGAGAGGCAGGGAAACTTGCGATTTGCTAGATTTGCTCAGGGAGGAAGAAAACTTTTCCTTTCGGCGAGCACCTCCTTCGCACTCAATGAAGTACGTCATAAAGCTCTCATTATTTGTTTCCTTCTCATAATTAAGGTTAAGCAAGTGGAAGAAAACTTGCCATCGTTTCATCTAGTAAATTAAATCAATCTTTGATCGACTCACGGGAAGTTGTTTTATTCATCAAATTAGATTTGTTCTTTTGACTATCCGAAATGTTATGGTATTCAATTCATAAAGATTTTTTTTTAAATGAAGACTTAATAGCGACAAAATTAACTATCAATTATTCATTAGCGTCTATGCAACCGGAAGAAGAGACATTTTTGTGCAACGGACAACATCGCGCGGTACCGAAAAACGCCACCTTCACAACGGACCGTCAACAACAAGCCGACCGCGAACTACGTGCACAGGCTGGTGGCAATTTTCATGTGTGCCACATAATCCCGGTACCGGTGACGCAAGGTTTTCAATTTGGTGTGTTTTGTTTTGTCTGTTGTCGCTTGCCACGCTTAAGGCCACATCAAAACGTGGAAGTGGACGGAAAATATGGTCAACAAACATACGAACATAAACCGCGTGGTTTGGCGAAGGTGTTGCGTGGTACACGCGGTTGTGGGTAATGTTTTATATTGAGTTAGTTTTTTAAAATTTCATTTCGGTTCTTTCCGGTCACTAGTTGAAGCACCCGGAGCTGAAACAAAACAAAACGATTGCGGAGAGTGTGTGCACTATGTGCGTAGAGCTATTGGAAGCGTCATGCTGTCGTTCTGCTGGCACACAGCACACAACCTGCAGATGAAGTTCATCCGTCAACTTCCATACCGGTGCAGATGCTTTGCATGACATCATAAAAGGGCCGCAGGAAGTTCCAAGTTTGTTCAACACACACTTGCCGTGTTGTTGATTTTGGGCCGACACTTCCTGAAGGCAGATCGCATCTGGCTGAACGAGATGCATCACAGGTTAAGGTCGCAACGCTTCGAGTGTGTGCTCCGAATTTCGACCCCAATGCGCCAGCTGTTTATTTCCATCAAAAGCTTCTGATCGTCGAGACCTGATGGCCGGCCATTTAATGTCCGCACCCAGCACTCTTACTTTCGCATCAAGCGGTTCGATCTTCCATCATTTGACTCTCACTCTTACCAGCAGTGCGTTTGATCAAGATGCAACCGGGGAGTGCGCGTGCCCACTTTTCTCATTTCGACTCATCATGATTTCCATCGGCGCTTCCATGATTACCGGTTGGTGATCGAGGCGATCATCAGCTGTGCGCATCCCGTCGGGGGTGCCCTCCCTATGACCGCGGTGATCGAAAATTGCTATTTATGAGCTGACGATCGTTTCACTTTTCGCCAACACAATGCCTCCCAACACTCTACTCATCTGCCGAAAACAACGGGGAAATCATCGACAGATCATTGCGGCGTGTTTTTTTTTGTTTTTGTTGCTGATGTTGATTCTTCATCTATACTTCCGATTGAACCCTTCTCGACTCTTTCCTGGGTAGTTTTTTTTCCAAACGAAAAAAACAATTAATTCCTGTGTTTTTCTCCATTTTCCGAAAATCGAAAAAAAACTCATAATCGATCCAAAGCCACCTCGAACACTTAATCGTGCGTACGCATCGAGGGTGCATGCACGCACTCTCGGGCTAAAAGGGATGTTAAATCGGATTGTGGGCTTTCTCCTCAGCACGTGGTGTGGGCACCACGTCTTTTTTCACCATAGCGCTGAACGAGATGCATCACAGGTTAAGGTCGCAACGCTTCGAGTGTGTGCTCCGAATTTCGACCCCAATGCGCCAGCTGTTTATTTCCCATTTAGTGTACAGGTTTCTGATCTATGAAAATCGCTTCCAGCGAAAGCATCTCACATGGAGGTGGTAGAGCGAATCTACAGCAGAAATTAATTCTGTCCAGTGCGCATCCCTTGCGAATCTCATTCCACCAGCGCTGAAGGCGAATATAGTAGATGTCAGCTGCTACCGTGCATCGTATCGTGATTAGAGCGCGATTGATGAGGTCGACGTCCATTTTATGCCACAGCTTCTGTTGCGCACATGTGTCTAGACATAGACATGATGCCGGTGGAAGTGGTGGAGCTAGGAAGCAATAATAACAACACGTCATCTCCAGTAGTGCCGCAAGAGACAAGTGGTTTTCCAACGCACACACACACACACGGTACATCGAAGCTTCACGACCTCTCACTGCTGCCAGGGTTTAATGTTTGATGATGGATTTTGCAGCGCGCAATAATGTGCCCCGATGGCCGATGGCCTGTTGTACGCAAAATGCGTCCAGTTTAGCAGCATAAAGTGGAGAAGATGGAGCAGCAAATTTATGATAATTGCTCAACTTTCTTCGCGCCACCAACACTGGCAGGGCGATTGAACTTTTGCTTTCGCTGCTGTGGTGCCCATTTAAATCTCGGTTCTATGTGTGGAGATCCAGCATCATTGTTGTTGTTTTTTTGCCGTGCTTCAGCAATCCTCGCAAACTCTGCAAACTGTAGTTTTTCACTTGGGATCAAAGTTTGGAGAGGTGCCAAATCCATTTGCCTTTAGGTACAGGATTTTGATATGGGAAAAGATTTAGGTATCCTGTTGAAAGTTGTTATGTGAATCTTTTATGACGTTTGCAGTTTCTTAGAACATTTTTACACAGCAGTGTCATACCTAAATCCACCGCACAAATTGCTCTAAGGTGAATCGGGCTGGGTCAGCGTCCAGCCGTGTCGAACCCGCTTTTCCTCATTTTCCACGGGTGTAATTATGCCATTTTTTGTAATGTTTTGCCCAGCAAGCGACCGTTGTGCAGAGTTAGGGGATGAAAACTTCCATCCCCTCTGTTGCACCCTTGTTTCGTTGTTTTCATTCGCATTCGAAACGTCGAAGGGAGCGGAGTGCGCGTAGTCGAGTTTTCAAAGCGCGCGAGAGTTTTGTTTCGTTTACGTGTGGAAGTCGCGTCCAGGGTAGCTGGTTGTCGTACATCCAGTGTTTGTTGTCTATCCTCGGTGCGTACGCAAGCGCGATAAGGCGAGGCGCGTAAGAAGAACGTGTCGCGAGTAACCAATACATCGCGCTCGGCACAGCCTGATAAACGCGGTCAAGTGTCGTGTAAAAGGGAATATATTCCTCCCGCCGATTCAACACGCCTACCCGGCACAACACCAACGCCCGGTCGCTTTCATCAAGATCACGTACGATCACTCCCCCCCGGGGAGAGAGTGTGAGCCTTTCGATTGTGCGCGGGGGTGCCTGCGCAACGCAGTGGTTGCGCATAGTGTGCCGTTTAGTGGTGGTGAGGTTCTTTTTTTATCCAACCGGCTTCCAACCGAGCCTCCAGCGTGTTTGTGGTACGTTTTTGGTGGTGATTTGCTGCTACTTTGGTCGATTGAGTGTTGTCGAAATAAGGTAACATACCTTCGCGTCAAACCGCGAACTAACATACGCAAAGCTCGAACGCGGGAGTGGAACGCAGTGGCGGCCGCGTTTAATGCAGCGTTTGTCGCAGCGAAGACTGGTGTGTTGTGAGCGCGAAAAGAGGTGCACCGTCCAATGCGAACGACGTTCCAATTCACGCCCGTGTACCGATCGAGCCGTGCTGCCGTTGCGCGTCAAAGCATTTTTCTGTGGTCGATAAAATCGATACCGTCTCGCGCGTGAGGCGATTGCAAGGCGCTTTTCTTTCACGATCACCCCATCAGCACTCTAAGTGCGTCGCGCGTTCCCTCCACGCTGGACGACGCCGAAGACAGGTGAAGCAACGCGACGCGTTTCGGTCCGTGACTTATGA
>KZ072526.1:147680-173428 GCA_002091845.1 Anopheles cracens
AGCGCCCAGTATGATGATCGTGTGGATTTGTTTAACATTTGCTTCAAATTCCCGCCCTCCACGTACGAAACACGGAATGCGGTGAGCGTAACGCTAGTTTCTCGAGAAGCCACCTGACTCATCATTAGCCAAACGCTCGTTTCGGACACTTGACTAACTGACGGGCTGCTTGTGCACCGTGGAACTTCCCCGCAGCAATCTCGATCGCCACGAGAATAAAAGTTGGCTCTGTATGCACGCGGCGGCTTCCCGGACCCTGACGAAACGCTCTAATTATAACCTCCAAAACCACACTGGACGCACGACGAGTTTGGTATTGTCCAGCGCGTCCAGCCGTGTTTGTACGTGGCACGGGCGATAAATGTCAACGGTTTCGCTGTTGCGTACACACACGCGCGTTCTCGGCGTCTACCGGAAGCGGCGCAACAGTTTATGTCTTACGCATCGCTTGTTACATCAGAAGTAGCACTTTCTTCGTGCCGGCACTGCCGAGGTCGAGAAAAGGGCCCGAGCGGCTGGGAGCGACGCTGGCGAGCCGTGATATATGTGAGTACGCAAGCAGAACGGACCCGCCGAAAGACAACACAAAAAAGGTGTAGTGTACAACTCTTTGGCGAAACTGTCCGGAAGGAGGGAATGCTTCTTGTTCCAATGGCTAGTTCGCTCGTGAAGAGGGTAAGTCCGAAGGGTAATTATAAAGACCGAAAGGTACAATAGGCGACCGGATTCAACCTGCGACCGGAGATACCAAAAGGTTCTATATGGCCCGAGAATCCAACGCAACCCGCCAGTTAATCAAAACCGGACCGAAATATCACTATCAATCCGTTCAATCTGTTCCACCCTCGGTTTTCGGGCTAAGACGTCTTGCCAGATTCTTCTCAACGGCGATCGCCGATGACATTTGCGATAGGCGATGCAACTCCCTGCCCAAGGTCTCCCTCTTTCGGTAAGTGCTGAGAAGCTACCGAGAAGACCGTCCAACTTCATCTACATTCAAGTCACTCGGCTTTTTTTTGTACCCACTTCTCATCTATTCCCTGCCCATGCTCACCCTTATGCAATCGGGAAGGATCTTATTGTATGCATTTGGGTGCATTAGCGCCCGTACGGCAAACCAAATTTATGGCCAGTTTCTTCTCACCTCTGCCCGAAGAAAATAGGAGAAAAAAACGCCGAACCGGAAGGGAGTCGTTGCTCGGTTGCATGTGTGGAGAACCGGAGTTTCTCCGGCTAGCTCAGAAACTAGAACTGACTTCCACCAGCGTGTGGTGTGATTCGCATTCCCTCACTTAGCACCTTCGGTGGCCAAAGATGCACACCGAAAACGAAACGGCGGTGCGCACACTGTTTGCAGAGTGACACTTGACTTTTGCCTTCCGCTCGATCGGCCGAGGGAACAGCGGGCACAAAAACAGAAATGGATGTTGATCAAGGAATCTGAAGACAACCGGGAAACCCTTGTGCGCGCGCGGTGACTTATCGATTTTCGGTACCCGCGGCGGCCACTCTCTCAAGGGCTCTTTTTTGCATCGCGTCTTGCGTTTGACAAATGGGTCCTACAAATTCGGTAACTTCCCAGCGACGACGGTGGTCATCCCGCTCGGGAGAACTTTTCTTCCCCTCCAAGGTCTCAAATAAATCCGGCGCGGACAGCGGATCATTGAAACGGTTGACGGAAACGACGGCGAAAAGAACGCCGACTAAGATGGTACTTAAAAAATGCAACCCGGTCAACGGAAAACAAATTTCCCATAGAACAACGTTTCTTGCCCGCGTTCCTGTGAGAAACATCGGGTGTCCGCCATATCGCGATGGCCAGTCGATGACGTGTGTACGTGTGGTGTGATTCGCATTCCCTCACTTAGCACCTTCGGATGCCGAGATTCGTACGTACGCGTATCCATTTCAGCCACAGCGCGCAGTGTATCGCCATGCATTTTGTTACAGAAGATTATCATCTCTCCAAAACACATTCAACTTAAAGGGGCAATGGCTGGTTGAGTTGTGTTTCGTTTTTTTTTTGCCCAAGATTGTTCTTGCATGCGTGTTTTTTTTTCTCCTGTCGCCACCGAAGAAAGAAGGCAATGAAAGTTTATCGTGCGCATTACGTAGAATATGTTTTTGAGCAAACAGCAAAAGCTCGGGAGAACTTTTCTTCCCCTCCAAGGTCTCAAATAAATCCGGCGCGGACAGCGGATCATTGAAACGGTTGACGGAAACGACGGCGAAAAGAACGCCGACTAAGATGGTACTTAAAAAATGCAACCCGGTCAACGGAAAACAAATTTCCCATAGAACAACGTTTCTTGCCCGCGTTCCTGTGAGAAACATCGGGTGTCCGCCATATCGCGATGGCCAGTCGATGACGTGTGTAAGTGGTTGATTGCCGAAGAAATTGGACGCGGTGTTTTAAGGAACTTGTTACCCGATTAGCGTCGCGAGCCCCGGGAAGTTCTCCCTGCCAATTCTTTTCTCCCTTCTTCCCTGTTGTGCCCCTAGTTCTTCGGGGAGTTTTGTCGAAAGAAACAATTTTTCCCTAAACAATGCAAATCGCTGCATCGCGACGACAAGCAGCGGCTCTCACGCACAATCGACAGCGCCGCGTCAAGCGTGGAATAAAGGGGCCGTGGAAAATGCGAGCGCGCGCGAGATAAACGCGACACACAAAGAACGGTTGATCAGAAAGTGAAGAAAGGGGGAAACCTGATCCTTCAACACACACAAAAAAAAACCCGGGAGAAATGGTGTAAGTGAAAGTTGTTCCACCCGTTGGTGCGTATTCAAATCCGACCCGATATCGCGTGCAGAACGGAGGACTACCTTAATCTTCAGAACCTTTTCTTCCGAAGGGGTGTTGCGGAACAAACCACGACGAGAGGGATAAGCGGAGAGAGAGCGGGTCGTGGCGTGAAATTGTTGCACTCAGTGGGAAATCGCTGGGTGCTGATGGCCAGCTTCGGTCCCTTTGTTTGCCATTATTTCCACTGCTCGCCCCTACGCCTTTCGCGGCGGGTAAAGACGCCGAGCAGGAAACTGGAGGATATGTGCGCAGTCATTGTTATTACAGGGCTATTAAAAGATCTTGATTTATGATTTGCCGGTTTTATAGCGGTTTGTTGGATTTTTTGAGCAAACAGCAAAAAACCTACACTAAAACTCTCAGCCCAGTGGCAACAGCTCAGCATATTTATTAGATTACATCTCATTTCTGTTCAACTAACATGTTACACGTCGGCCCCGTGGGCTTCCAGGAAGGCCCTCCATAAGCCCTATTGTGTTTCAGATGTGATGCGTGTTTCGCTGCTGGTTCTAACGAGCTTCTCGTTTGAATAGAGCCAGCCGGCCGGCGACCGGTTGTACCGGCGGGGAGACGCGCACATTAAATGCCACACTAAACCGAGACTCCGGTCGCAGCACCACCAGCACCAGGGTATCTCACAAAACCACCGAAAAACCCAGGAGGTGGTCCAGAAAAGAAAGTCCGCGACACCGTTATCGCGCGCGTGAGATTGCGAGCTATTTCGTACCGTTTTCCTCTCGCGACCGCGTGTGCGTGTTCTATTTCTTGCCACCCCGTCAACCGCAGCGTGTCTCTGCGGAACGGCAGCAATCTCTTCATTATCATATGCAGTCGCGCTACATTATCAATTCAGAAGCGCGCGTTCGCTGCTCGTTCAAATGAAGAATTTATGACGCTCACGATGAGGCCTCGGGTTGGTTTCGTTGCCCCAAAGACTCGAGCTGCACACACACACACCACTTGTCCCTTGCCAATATGTGTGTAGGGGAGGCGGAGAAGATGCCGTTCTCGCCATTCTGAGATGCACCCAATACTTTTATTTACCGCACTTTACTCACAGCTCGATTGATGTTTATTCACGCCAAGCACGCCTTTTCATTCACTGCACCAGCGTCTTCGGTCGCACGTGTTTGCACATGCGGTTGCATATGCGCGAGACCGGCCAGAACTATTGAATGGAGTCAAGCCTGCGGGCTAGGCCATTTCCGTTATCGATTAAGCTGCGTTCTGGCTGCTGCTGGCAGCGAGTGCAGCATGATGCACCCAACGCCGCGCAAATGCATCGCAGATGTCGGTGGTGGTGGTAGTGCACGGCGGATGCCCCATTCATCCGACGTACCATATGAGGTTGAAAATTGCTTTGATATGCTGCTGGTTCAAAGGGATGGGATGGAAATAAAAGTGAATTCCATCCGGTTTCGACTGTCTCATGTGTTGGGTGCCCGCGACGGCAACGCGATGCGCGTCAGCGTGCGAAATACAAACGACCAGTACGTGAGAGACCATCACAAAGTGGTTGATTGCCGAAGAAATTGGACGCGGTGTTTTAAGGAACTTGTTACCCGATTAGCGTCGCGAGCCCCGGGAAGTTTTCCCTGCCAATTCTTTTCTCCCTTCTTCCCTGTTGTGCCCCTAGTTCTTCGGGGATTATTGTCGAAAGAAACAATTTTTCCCTAAACAATGCAAATCGCTGCATCGCGACGACAAGCAGCGGCTCTCACGCACAATCGACAGCGCCGCGTCAAGCGTGGAATAAAGGGGCCGTGGAAAATGCGAGCGCGCGCGAGATAAACGCGACACACAAAGAACGGTTGATCAGAAAGTGAAGAAAGGGGGAAACCTGATCCTTCAACACACACAAAAAAAAACCCGGGAGAAATGGTGTAAGTGAAAGTTGTTCCACCCGTTGGTGCGTATTCAAATCCGACCCGATATCGCGTGCAGAACGGAGGACTACCTTAATCTTCAGAACCTTTTCTTCCGAAGGGGTGTTGCGGAACAAACCACGACGAGAGGGATAAGCGGAGAGAGAGCGGGTCGTGGCGTGAAATTGTTGCACTCAGTGGGAAATCGCTGGGTGCTGATGGCCAGCTTCGGTCCCTTTGTTTGCCATTATTTCCACTGCTCGCCCCTACGCCTTTCGCGGCGGGTAAAGACGCCGAGCAGGAAACTGGAGGATATGTGCGCAGTCATTGTTATTACAGGGCTATTAAAAGATCTTGATTTATGATTTGCCGGTTTTATAGCACCCCGATGCGTCACGAATACACGCACGTAACATTCTCGCTCGCTGGAATGTCGAAAATCATCGAGTTGCGTGCGCGCGCTTTGATGAAATACCGTCCCATCGGAGGATGGAATGACATTTTACGAAAGAAAGAAAAACAAAACAAACAAACGCCCCAAAAAGAGTGAAATACTGAAGATGCTCGTGACTTTATGAGCTGTTTATGACGGTACAGCGCACGGACTCGTGCCAGCTTCGGTCCCTTTGTTTGCCATTATTTCCACTGCTCGCCCCTACGCCTTTCGCGGCGGGTAAAGACGCCGAGCAGGAGACTGGAGGATATGTGCGCAGTCATTGTTATTACAGGGCTATTAAAAGATCTTGATTTATGATTTGCTGGTTTTATAGCGGTTTGTTGGATTTTTTTGCCCTGACTAAAAAAATGGTTCCTTTCTCACTGGGTTTTTGGCACACTCATAATTGGACCGCTTAAAGCCGTTCGTACAAAGCTGACCGAATGGGTTTGCAGACGGGTTGGACAAATTATTTGCTTGGAATATGTGCGGAAGAAGTAAAACTTTTTCCTTACCACCGCCCTACGCTCCAAACAGGTTCAGTTCTTGGCCGTTCAACAGGAAACGGGCACCAGAACAAATAGGCGACGCATCATCATTTGATGTGATTTTTCCTTCCCCGATGATGATGATGATGATGGGGTGATGGTTTGCAGGTGATAAATGATCGCATGGCATGAAAACGATTTCGTTTCGCTTACGCGCAGGACACAGAGGGAACAAGGGGGTAGAATGGGTTCCACTGCTCGGGAGGTTTCTTCTAGCCCCTTTTCATTCATGTGCGGCGGGGTCTTCGATCCTTACCGGCGCACAGCAGCGCACCCTTCCAGCGACGGGAAGGCGGTGACGTAAGACGACCGTTCGGAGCATCATTAAATCGAATCTCGGGGAAAGAGAATCGTCAATTTGCTTTGACGGAACGAAGCAGCAGCGCCGCGCGTAAGCCGTTGTTAAACGATCGAATGTTTGTGTCGAATTTTATTGTTATTATCCTGAGGTTTATGAACTATTATGCAAAAACACACCCCCCGCCGGGAGCGGGCATTCTTGCTGGATGGGGTGAAGAATGCAGCCGACAAGATGCACATTCCCTGCATGGGATCGGTTGCGAGACATTGTGGGAAAATTCTCATCCGCAAGAAAATAGATAAACCACCACCATAATGATAGCCGGATTGGTGTAAATCGATATATTTTCTAAGGTCGAGCGCGCGCGCGAATGTTCGGAAAGCTTCCCCAGAGGATGTTCCCTGCTTTGACATTAAATAGGGAAAATAAATAATCGTTCCTTCCAGTCGTATCTCATCGCTAATCAGCTGCGCATCGCTGGCCAGCCCATACTGCATAATGTTTGTTGATGCTGCGAGTGTAACGTATACAGTTTACAATCATCCTGCATCGGTTGTAAGCCGCGACCCGCAATGTTTATGGCATTGGAATCGCTTTCATTATTATCCTTTGGCGGCCGGTTTGGATTCTTCCGATTGTGCTGATCGAGGAACATTGAGGAAAGGATTGAAAAATCAATGTTACAAGTAAGCCTCGGTAGGTTGTGCAGAACCACATCACACATCATAAGCGGAAGAACGGAAGTGTACGGTTTTTTTTGTTGGCGGTGAACCTCTCCGGTTCTGCAAAACCTGAAACTGGTTCGACGAGCTACTCCACTATGTGAGTGTGTGTGTGTGTGCGGTGCAAAAAAATAATTAAATTAAAATCAAACTGCAAACACAATCGACGTCTCTCGGACGCACGGGCCGCCATCTTCGAGGCCATGATGGCCTTCTCGCCAGTGCGCCATCGGTGCGATCGCAACTGGTGTAACGCGCGTAACGTTTCAATCAGTGCAACCAACCGTAACGGGTGAACTCATTCGACGGTTCGAGGGCAACAAGAACGAAGCGTGTGTGCGTGTGTACCGAACGACCTTGTGGGTTGAGGATGGTTGAGCCACGAAGCCGATTACCAGAGGGGTTCGGTGGTAGATAAATCCTAACTCTCTGGGGTGTTAAAAAATGCCTGATCCTCCGTTCCGTGTGCGCTGATGACGGCAGAAGAATGGATAGAATGAAGAGATTATCTCGGATTGGTTTTGAAAGTTTCATCACACCTCCCACCCGGAGTGCTAATGCGACCTAAAGCCACGTGTTTTTTTTTTTCCAGAGAGAGGGAGATCGATGGATTATAACATTTCTTCGGAAAAATAAGTAAATAATTATAAATCGCCTACTACCCAAGCACAAGCAGCAATGGCTCAACCAACCAAACGACATGAAAAGTCAAAGTGTGTTGAAATTAATCCATCTAGTACGGTTGCCAGATCCAATGCCCTTTTGCTTGTTTATCTAGAAACTGATCTCTTTCACCGGTTAGCTTCCGGTGATCCAAGTTCGATCACCACGGTGGAATGAACTCACTGACTGCCGTCCGACGCACAGCAGCCTTCTAGCTGGCTCGCTGTTTGTTTAAGCGCATTTCAATGAGTGTTTAAATTAAGCTACCACCGAACAACCAACAACATTTAAATCATTCATCTACCATCGCGGCAAAGGGTCCTGATGATGCGTAGTTCAATCCCCTGCTCCGGAACAGAGGTAGTGCGTTAGCTTTATGCAAAACAGCTAGCATATGGGACAACGGGGGACACCCGTATCGAAAATCAGTGCGTCCAACTGGGAAGAGGCACCCTGAAGAGGTCGATGTACGTCATCGGACGAACCCGAGATGGTGTTTAGATTGGATCAGTGAAAATTAAAAAGTTCACTGCTGAATATAATTGTGTTCGTCAAACGTGCATCGCCCGTGGGTTTCGTGTACAGGGAGAGGGTGCATTCTAAATTACTAATTTATGCAGCGTTTCGAGCGTTCGGGTCGTAAATGGGCACACATCAACAAGGACTAGGGTTTGCAGCGCTCGGTAGTAATGTGTTTACTTTCAGGCATATGTGGACGAATGCGAGCGGTTTTTGAAAAGAGCATATCGAAAAGGTGCAATTAAACAACATACATCCAACAGCTGAGGGTCTAAAATAGAATTTCCTCTACATTCGATTGAATATTGGGATAGTTTTTTGTTTTCGTCCCTTGTCATACGGCGTAACACCTCCCAAGGCGAAAAGGGGGCGCGCACGTGGGTTGTGTTGTGATATTATCAAACCACCACAACAAAACGACACGGTCCCTGTCACCAACGGGCAACCGATCCGAGGTGCTTAGGAGGTCATTTCAAGGGTCGGGGTATTTAAACGACAGGAAGATAAAACATCAAGGGTTGAGATAAATTTTGCACATCCCCGCACAAGTGAGCAACTACACTTCCGGTTCATTCTTTCTTCGCTTGCATGCTGCATGGTCGTTTAGCAGTGCTGGGCACGGGACGAAAGCTGTCCATTCGCATTTGCTCCGACTGGGCATGTCAGTTGCACATCGGTACTCTCTGGTCAGCTGAAATGGGAAACATATTTGAATACTCCCAAGCTCCCATTTCCCAGAGCTGGCTGGTTGGCTGGCTGGCTGGCTGGCGCGGGTACGGGTTGATAAATCGGTTGAATCCAGACTGACCTGGTTGTTATGCAACAGTGCGCAACGAACACAACGAACGCCCGGCTCCCGCACCATCGGGAGACGCGTGGAAGGCAGAATTCAGGAAAAACCTCAGAGATGGTTTTAACCCACCCACCATCCTCCCACCGATGCGGGCAGCTCTCCGTTTTGCGAAGCGATCAGAAGCGATGAAGTAAGCTGTGAAACATTCATGTTCATTCGGAATTCGGAATGCAATGGGGAGAGCGAGAACTGCACCGGAGTCCGAATGCACCAGGCGAGTGCACTTCAAAATATGCAGATGATCTCCCGCCTGTGAGTGCACAGCAGCAAGCCAACATCAAACCGACCTGTCCGTGATGACCACCGCACACAGGTACGGGAGAATGGATTCTCTCGGTACGTCTCCAACCATGTGCCCACTTCAGAGTCACCCGACTGACCGGGGAAAGAGGGTGCTTGGAAACAGCGCGCGCGGCACAACAAACATAATGGGAATTTTCACGGAAACGTATCAACTAGTGTGCGTGTTTGTGTGCCTTTTTCCGAGTGGGTAGAGCATACAACAACAAAAAACTTTAACAATACACGTACCAAGACGGGAACGAAAGGGTTATGATTCCGTTCGGGATGAATTGAATTTCGTTAGCCATTTTGTTGTAGGGCTTGTTTTCCCTACGTCAGAAAGCTTGAAAGAATTGCAGATCGAGTTACATGTTTCATGCTCACATTTTTGCCAACTGCTGCAAACTTCGCGGGATTGACCCAGCTATGAGCAGATAGCATCGGATGAGAAAAGAGCATCGAATGCATCCACGGGTGGTGTTGGTGATTATGAAAATTGTTGTGTGTTTGCTTTGAAATACAAAATGATCTATTTCCATCTCTCGCAACCCTTTTTTTTGGTCGGGAAGGGATGCTCCTGCACCGTTTTTTTTTGCGTGCGTTCGGACCTCCGGGGAGGGCTGCTCACTTTGCGCATTACAAGCTGGGTTACACCTCCAGAGCGTCCTGCTGGTCCTCGATTCCCGCTTGTCCACGTGTTTGATACGTGCATAAATCATCTCTCGTCCCCCCGGTGCTCGTCGGTCCTCTTGTGTGATTATGAATAATGCGCGCACCATGGCGAAACTCACCCCACACAACACTGGCTGACAGCGACAGCGTCAACAATAATAAACAGTCCGCTTTTGCCAGCGCAGCTCGAGTGGCACTTCTTTTTCCGAACCGGACTCTGAGTTTTGGACAGGATTTGTAGGATGACACACTCAACGCTGTTGCATGCACCATCATCCCTTTGCCAGTCCGTCGCGAAGGGTGGCTGCAAGGATCGAGTTTTTGAACTTTATTACACCTCCGATAATGAATGCTTAAGAGGGATTAACGGATTTTCCGTACCGCGTTCAAGTGGACACCTCCGGTGTGTTCACGGAGTAAACGGTGTGATTAAATTGTATCGCGAACATATAATAACAACATCAACGATTTATCTGCGATGAACTTTTACGTCCATTGATGTGTGTGTGTGTTGTTCCCAGAAACGATCCCGGACAATATAAATAGACTGAAATGAGAAACCATCCACCAAGAATTTTATTAAAATGAATGCAACTCTTTCTCTGCGCGTCCCGCGGTGATGCTGGTCCGGCCTGTTTCCGCGTTTGTCCTTATCAAAACGTCATCAATCAAGCGGCTAGTTAAGAGAGAAGTGGAAACAAAACCAAAGGACTCCTCCCCTGTTAGAGCTCCATGTTTTACACGAGCGGTGTGTACCATTTATCCGTTTATTTGTTTGACATTGATTGAAAGTTCGGTCTGCAGGCGCGCGCGCGCGCACCGTGTGAGTGTGTTCGTACCATGGTTCAATGTCTTGTCGAACGAACCAACGGTCCGTGAAAAACGCACCAAGGATGGAAGCAGGTGGAGGGAATGGATTTAGTTTTATAATTTTTCTACCCACCCTCGCACACCTCGTCGGAGCGATCAAACATTTGTTTTCGAGTTTTTTTTTGTTTTATATAGCTCAGGGCTACAGGCAACGGCACACGGGCGGGCACGGTTAAGGTCATATAGACTTTGTGTGCGTTTTGTTTTTAATGTTTTCAATATAAAGCAATCAGCACCCAGATGTACTTGAATATGCATCAATGTCATTCCAACGCCGTTTGGAGATTTTACACTCTCAAAAACGGTTCGCTAACCTCATTTAGTTTGTGATTTCGAACGATTCACGAGCCTCCGCTTGAAATCCGCAGTAGCTTCTGAGTCGTGTCGAACAATCTGTTGCCACCGGAATCGGAACCAACCGCGTCATCTTGCTTGTCTCGTCCTCGTGGGCTATCAACGACGCGCAATCGATATCGACCGAGAAGGATTATGTCCACCTTGGTCTCCTGCTCTCAACCACCGGAACTGGCGCTTTTACTGGACCGGAAGTGGAAGTTAGTTTGGGACGATTAGCCGAGTGAAAATCGGATTAAGTTCTCCACAATCGGTGTGGTGGGCTCGATGTTTGTGGCTTGGGTGTCCCGTTTCGCTTCCGTGCACGGATTGCGCCTGCCCGGTTAGGGGGAGAAACCGGCGGAATCTTCAATTTTCTCCATGACTAAGCATTGAAAAGTGCTTCCAGGTCGGTTCCGCGGGCAAGGCAGATTGTGTCGCGCCGAACTTTCTCCGTTGTTTCCTTACCTGCTTTGGGATAGTTTTTTTTCTTGTTATTTATTGGCGGAAAATTCAATAAACGTTTGAGCACGTGGCGTAGGCGTGTGCATATGGACGGCTGAACATGATAAATGATAGAAAGGACAAGCGCAAGGTACAAGGTAGGCCGGAACACGAAGCTCCCCGGAATGGAAACGATCACATTTTCCAATTTTTCCGATGCTGCCTGTTGCCACGGGGAAATCATCTTACCGACGCGTAATCGCGATTGTCCGTACGCATATGTGTCCTTTTTGAGGTCGTACGAGGAAAAAGGGACACGCCGGAGCTTTTTTCGCTTGTATTGAAACACAATGTTGCGGTAGGCCAAATAAAAAAAAACATCACGCAAGCCAATTCACCAACAGAGTTCTCGGTGTGTGCCGTTTATCATTTTTGATTGAATTGCTGCTACTCGATGGAACAGCACCATCTTCTAGGGCAGAGTGGAATGAAATTGGGTTACAGGGAACGGCACGGTTCAGACACGTGGAAAATATGTTCCCACCTGTTCCGGTAAGATGGATCAAGCGGAGCGCCTTTTCAACGGTCATGCAACGTCGTGACCTTTCTCTCGTTTGCTTCTTAGCTACCTACGCGGGCCATCCCACCGTACAGCACCGGAAGGAAATTTGTTCGCGTGCGTCGCGAAGACCGCCGGTCGTGGGCTCGTAAATCCATAAATCCGCTCCTGGATCCGGAAAACCCATTGCTGAGTGGGAAAACACGCGGGCTTTCCGTTGCCTAGCAACACCTCTCGTGTAAGTGGGTATAAATTTTCATGACCGACTACGACGACGACGACGACCAGCCTGGCAGTTGGTTGGAATTGATAATTTGTGTTCGTTTCGTGTTCAACACGCACCCGTTCGGGACGGAATTACTTTACACACGAGCGCATCCGGTTCTCCGGAGTCGGAGTGTGGCATGAGTGGTCTAAATGTGACTCCCTGATTGCACTTATTGGATTGTAAAATTTCAATTGCCCTAATGGTTTCCCCTTCTTCGCCGGCTGTATATGGTCCATCGTGGCCCAGGGATCACAGGGTGCTTACGCGGGCACCGAACGCAACTGTAATCAAGATTAATTTCATATTCATAACTGCTGCATTCTCTGCGTGGCGCTGCAGTACTCCACATGCCCGGATTATGGTTAAGCATTCAAAGGTAGAGTCAGCGTGTCCTTGCCAGTTCCACCCATCACGCCAGCGTTTTTGGGATGCTGGGATGTCGTAAAAATGCGAGCTTGCCGCGCGCTTTACCGGGGAAGAAGGAACTCATCGCCAATGCGCGGGGGACAACACCTTGACACGCTTTTACCGTGTTTGGAACGCTGCAACGATCGACTTCTGTTTGCTTGTACCGGGGACGATACGCGATACGTCCGACGCTCCGAAATGGGGAATTTTGTAATTTGGGTGCAGGTATATCGTGTGTCGCGAAACGAGACGCCCCCTGGGTGACATCCCGGTGCGCGCACAGATGACACCCGACCCATCCACACAGCGCTGCGTTGGTAGATAATTGTCCAATAATTTATTTGTCTTACCGCCGCTGTTCCTGTTCCCCCAATAAGGTCGGCCTGGGCGATTCGTTGGAAAGTAAAACTCGATCTCTGCGCGAGGTTAGAAGAAGCACGTATTCCGCCATGATCGTTATGACAGATGGCAGCAGATATACGCACCGCGACGCGTTAATATTATCAAATATCTCGCATGACTAAATGATGAAAAAAACGAATAAACAGCGTTCCTATTGATGGCGGGCCTTTGTGAAAATGAAATGAATTACTTTCAAAACAATAGTTTGCCTAATAGTACCAGACCTCTGGAGAGACGACGCTCCCTGTAAATCATTGTTTCCTCCTCATTCGTAAAACTCGATCTCTGCGCGAGGTTAGAAGAAGCACGTATTCCGCCATGATCGTTATGACAGATGGCAGCAGATATACGCGCCGCGACGCGTTAATATTATCAAATATCTCGCATGACTAAATGATGAAAAAAACGAATAAACAGCGTTCCTATTGATGGCGGGCCTTTGTGAAAATGAAATGAATTACTTTCAAAACAATAGTTTGCCTAATAGTACCAGACCTCTGGAGAGACGACGCTCCCTGTAAATCATTGTTTCCTCCTCATTCATACACACACACACAAAACCGGATCGTTTTCCAGTGTTTTTTTTTAAGTTGCTTTAAACCTTATTTCTCTCGCTTTAATTTTTGATAATAATTTTCCCCCTGTCCCACTCCCATTAACCCTTTTGCTTCCGGAAGTGGCTGCTGCGCACGATGGAGACACGGCGTTTTGCGTCATCGAGCACTCGAGCACACCGGGGCTTTGCGGTGTTAGTGCAAACAGAAATCTGTCCGATCGGGTTCGGGGCTTTTTTTTTTTTGGTCGCACAGTGCCTTCCTCCAACAGGATAATGATAGGAAGAAGGACAAAAAACCCCTTCCGTGTACTAAATATAAAAATCCATTCAAAAGGGGTTTGCCATTCATCTTTGCGATGCCACCTTCCTGATGAAAAAAAAACACGCAGGGGTCGTTCCGGCCGGCCGGGGAAGCGAGGCACACACAGTCGAAATGTTTGGACGTGAGTTGATAATTGGCGTCGGCTTTAGAGTAGTGAAAAAATGGCACAAACAACGTGGAAAATTCGACCAAAAAACACGCACGCAGATAAACAACCACCGAAAGCCAGCCTGCGTGTGTTGCACTTCAAAGCTGGGATCTCCTGGTGTAACAGGACCTCGTTCCTGCTACCCCTTTCATGCGGATCCCGCTGTCGAATCCTGTCGCTTTTTCGGGATTCGATACTTTTTGCACAAAAAAAAGCGATCCGATTGTGTGAAGAGAACGAAAAACACGGACGGGGTGCGCGCGCGTTATCGGAAACCGTCACCGACACCGCCGCCGCCAACAAATAGAAAGGGGTAAATAATTTTCCCGGAGTTCCTTTTCCGGAAAGCGAAGGGGGAGGCGGGCATCGAGCAGGGTAATGAAAACGATGATACACGGTTAATGGGATTTTCTTTTGCGCGAGCCTTTTGCTGCGCTCTCGGGTTTAACCCCGTTTTTGAGCGGCATTTTTCACCAAAGTGAAAATCCCAAAATGTCCATCATAATTTTCCTTGTCCACCGGTCCACGGTCCGGCCGGGGACGACGTGGCGCGCGCGCCTGGCTCGAGGTAACGGACGCGGTATCACATTTCAAACTTTTGCCGAGCCACCAGAAGGCGAGACAAAGATGTCCTGCCAGGAGCGCGCGTTCGCTCGGCCCATCCCTTTTCGATGATAAGTTTAATGAAACGGAAGAACCGACACACAAAAAAAACGCAGCCAAAGGCGTCCCCTTCCGAAAACCCTCTGGCCCCGTCGGGCAAGGCGAACGATTTTGTGTTAATATATTTAATTACCATGGGCAATGAACGTGGTGGACTTTTCCATCATCGGGCGTAAATAAGCGTGATGTGGCGATTTTTGTTCTACGCTCTTTTTTCTAGAATCGGCACCGCACCGAGAGCTTGGTTAGTTTTTATTTCTCTCTCTCCGACTCGCCCTCGGTCGGGGGTCGCCCGACCCGGCGGCGGGTTGATCGAACCGCTCCAATGAACGATCTCTCAATATTTGATCTCCGAAATGGTGGCATGATGCAACAGAATCCGTCAGAACAGTTTGTTTTTTTTCCCCCGTACCGTACCACCCAGCGGGTGTGGTAGCCGGTTGAAATTGTTTGACAAATCATTCACCCTTACCGGCACAACCGCACAAGCCACAGCAAATGACACAGCTAGAACGAAAAACTGACCAACCTCCTGGTGGTTCAGGTCATGATGGGTGGTGCGTTTTTTTGTGTTGTTGCATTTTTCACTCGTTGTTTCGTGATGCGCGACGGCGCGAGGATCATCCCCTTTTTTCACGCGTGTCCCCGTGCGTAAAGCTGTCACTCATGTCGGTAACAGATTCATCAGGAAAAGCTGACTGATTGACAGTGAGCAAAAAACATAACTGTAAAGTTGAAAAATAGTTTGATCTGCTACCACCAACTCTTCAATATACTATCATGGTGAAATGAACATAGCGCAGAAATCAGCAACGTCAAGACCACGAAAAGGTTGTAGTGTCTGATAACGTTAATGGGCAGTTGAGGCGACCATGAGATTCAGTTGACCTATTTTTCTTACAACGTTTGCATATTACATCAAGTTAATACCAATGGCATCATAACCATGTTATTCCCCATTATTATTGTGGAAAACTGCACCCATTAGGCAAACTTATTTCGTTAAATTAACTAAATTAAACGTGTAGTCGTTTTTCAAGCGATAACGTTCAATTTAAAAATTGAAGCTTCAAAAGCGACATCTGCTAGCGCCACCTACATGTCAGATTTCAAACGACTGCAACGCCACCTATGGATCGGCGGATCATCGATTACAGCGCCACCAAGTGGACAGCGTGCTAAGCAATAGGATGCGGGTTGCATACATTCATTTCTTCTTTTAACTTGCTTTACCGAGGGCTGTATGCAATCCGCAGAACAGTTTGTGTGAAATATGTCGAATGTATGCAATCCGCAAAACCGGTCTAACAGGTCTAGCAGCGCTGTTTGCGGATGATAGACGAACTTTACGGAGTTGAGAAATAGAGAGAATTAAGAAAACCATTCAAAGAGCAAACATATTTTGTTTTACTAGCTTTACTTTACAGTTTGTGGTTATAAAAAAGACATGAATTCATAAATAATCAAAGTGGTTAAGATCAACATTTCCACATTGGTAAATTTATTGTTAATAATTCACATTATATGAAATTAAAGTTGGCAAGTGAATAACTCAAATTCACCATCAAACGTTAGCACACTCAGCGCGCCTTCGCTGGGAAGGAAACGTACCGGAACCGGTTCGGGCCCCCATAGACGACAAGTGTCTGTGTGTGGGAATAGAATTGAACGTTGCTGTGTGCGCACTGTATTGTGGCGCGTTTTTTGTTTTAATTGCAACGCCTTCTCACCAGTCGTTAAGGCCAGAAGGAAAGCATACAAGCTTTATGCTTGCCCGCAACAACCAGAAGGGGTCCGTCGACGCCATCACGATCGAATGAGCACACCGTGCCGCGTGCAGCAGTGGTGGTGCAATAAATCCACGGCCATCCGCTTCCTCTTCCTCGTGGAAAATCGTCTTCTCTCGCCCATGGAAATCGGGTACCGTGTCACGGAAAAGCCGACCAGTTCGCCAGAATCGCCGCCCTACACGCGCGGCACTGGGCTAATTGTGGGCTTCCTCCTTCCCGCCGGTAGCGTCTGGTTTGGTATTGGGTCTTGGACCGGCACAGACCAGACTATAAACTCCGCCGGCGGCGGGAAGAAGTTTTAAACAGCCCCGAGCAGCAAACAAATGAAACCGCCGAAGTGTGACTGATGCTTTGTGCAGCAGGATGAAACGTCAATTATTCGGAAGAAGGGCTACTCGGTGGTTGGCACCGCAGAGATCATCACCTGCATCGTACGTTACGTATCCAACACACCGACAAAAGGCCGCAAAGGGAAGGCACCTCGCTGCGCTAGGTGTGTCGAGACTTTCACGAAGAAAGTCCGACGTCTCCAAAGTGCCAAAACTCAACTCACCCACCCACTTCGGAAAGAAAGACCAATTTGCATACTACAGCCCCAAAAGCTGCATATTGCTCCTGTCTCTCTCTGCAGCAGAAGTGTATCGCGATCGGAATGCATAAAACGAGACGCCACTGCGGACACTGACTGCGGACACACCGTGTATGCATTCAACCGCACAATGGCCACCGTGGCACCGCATATCTACCGGACCCTAGAGCGGTCGGTACACTCCATCCGCTGTGGGAAGGCACCGCAAGGTGGGAAGCGAAAAATCTATGTTAATTGAATTAAATAGATGGTGCCTGACCCACTGGCGTAACCTTCTCGCAGACAACATAATTCTTTGTTCCGTGCGCTCCCCTGCTGCTTGGTGCTATCTGCATTGCCTTGCACGGTAACGGTTGTGTGTTTGAATTTGAATAATGAAAGGGTCACTCTGTGGCACTGAGCAACGGCGCGTAGGGTCTTCTGCGTGAGTTGGCGTTCGAGAACGAGAACTTGCCGGCTTATCAGCACACTCAGCGCGCCTTCGCTGGGAAGGAAACGTACCGGAACCGGTTCGGGCCCCCATAGACGACAAGTGTCTGTGTGTGAATCCTTTTTGTAGCCTTTCTTCTCTTTGCAACGCATCAAATGCAAGCTCATCTAATCGACAATCATACGCTTCTCACATCGTTCTCAACACCAACTCCCCTGTCCAGCTGTGTCCCGTTCCTGTGTGTAAAGTTTGCAGATTTCAACTTAATTTATCAAGCCAACCCATCAGGCAGCACCTTACGATGTGGCGGCAGTGCCAATCTTATCGCCATCGTACAGATCGTACAACGCATCCTCTGTGGTGTAGCTAATTTCCGAGCACCATTGTTTCGTTGTATGCTGCTTTCTTTGTCGTACCGACAGTTCATCATGCACCTGCCATTGCAAAAGGGGAAAACGGAGGTTGAAAACTGTTGTAGTGAATAAAAATACACCAGAAATACCTTACCACAGTATTCCTACCGCAGGCGGAAAAGGCTAAGCCGATCGGCCAGTTGTTTGCCCAGCACAACCCTTCACTTGTGATTCTATCCAACCTGCAGAATGCAATTCATCTTGATATTGACACAAACCGGCCTCTTCTAAGGAAAAGCTCGTCCATATGCTCTCCGGTTCATTCAACGATCTGGCGCTATACATAATCGACGGTGGGGGGGTGCATTCGTCATGGGGTGCTTTATGTTGAAAGCGCCGTGTAATATTACGATCCAATCGAAAATAATCACTCAACACATTTGGAGAGTTCGGTCTCGCCTCCCCTTACGCCTTACTGCGCGCGAAATAGACGCGAATTACGATCGATAGCGATGTGCCTCGATGTTTTTCGACACGACTGGGTGGATGCTTTTTCACCATTATAGTTAATTACAGCACATCCCTTCCGTATGGCGGGTGGCCTGCGATTTCCTCCACCACTATCGATTACAAGTTACGGTGTAGGAACAAAAAAACCCACACCAAAACGATCTACTTGATCGTCCGTCTGTCTGCGGTGAATCATACCTGAAAGACGCATCAAAGCTTTGGAGGTTTATTTGTCGGATGGTGAAAACCATTCCAAATGCCTACTGAAACTGAATCTCATTACCGCATAAATAGAGTACCTTTCTCACTGGCGTAACCTTCTCGCAGACAACATAATTCTTTGTTCCGTGCGCTCCCCTGCTGCTTGGTGCTATCTGCATTGCCTTGCACGGTAACGGTTGTGTGTTTGAATTTGAATAATGAAAGGGTCACTCTGTGGCACTGAGCAACGGCGCGTAGGGTCTTCTGCGTGAGTTGGCGTTCGAGAACGAGAACTTGCCGGCTTATCAGCACACTCAGCGCGCCTTCGCTGGGAAGGAAACGTACCGGAACCGGTTCGGGCCCCCATAGACGATTTTTTCACCTCCATTGACTGTGTTGTTTCCCACTCCAGCGCATCGACTCTTAATCTTACTCCCTCAGATATTTTCACGCATTTTCCATGCCCCGACTTTACGACACGAATGGAACACGCGCACGAACACCAAGTGGAACATAAACCGGATGGATGCGTAAGAACAATGCGACCATGTTTACGGGGTCTATGTCTCCTTGAAGAATCAGAACACCAGCAGAGTGTTTTTCGTTGCTGTTGAGGGCGTCAGCCGTGTGGGGGATTTTCCATCAAACAATGCGATACTATTAAAGTTTCCTCCGTCGACAAAAAATGGCAACGAAAGTTTCATGAATCAAGTTCGAAACGCCGGACGCACGGTTGAGTTGCTTCTTTGTGGTGGCTGGTGTTAATGGCCCTAACGGGCTTCCCTGGTATATTGTTCCCCGGGAGGAGCAGTTTAAAGCCCTAAACACGACGCGGGCGGAGGAGAGAGGTCCATTCGAAGTCAATAATTTGCCAATAACCAACTAATCATTCTCAATCGAGCGCAGTTTCGCTATCCGGGGAATTGGTTGTTTTACATACATACCTGCCAGTTGTTGGCTTTCGTAATTCACTTCTACGTCTGTTGTGAGTTTAGATGAGTGTTTTTTTTTCGAATCTTTTCATTTTTCACTTTTGTTTCGCGTTTGTTGCAGAACGGATAAAAAAAACATCAATGCAGGCTTTTTCTGTACCGTTTGTCCAAGTAAAAGTGACCCATTTTCAAGGAAGACACAGAAGCAAAAGTACACTCCATCCGCTGTGGGAAGGCACCGCAAGGTGGGAAGCGAAAAATCTATGTTAATTGAATTAAATAGATGGTGCCTGACCACGACGTGTCAAGGGTGGCTCTCCCCTTTTCTTTTTGTGCTGCGGAACATCTTTCTTCCATCGCCGTCGGAGACATTTGGGCTTGAGCTTTCGTGAGGAATTCATCTTCGCCGACATTCCGACATTCATTTGGGGAGCGCGGCGAGTTGTTCCTCATAATTACAACCCACTACCACCCACCCACTGCTAGTAGGCGTGCGGAACTGGCAGCGATTTGTTTTTCGAGCTTTACGAAATGAAGATTAAATTTCTATTTTTGCTTTCTTCTCTCTCACCCCAGGCAAGGGCACCTTTTGATCTCAAGTCGTGATGATGGACCACCGATTTCGTGCTAATGAAAGAGCACTCAACCATTATGGGCCATTTATGCAAAGCTAGGGGCCATAAAAGTCGTTATATTATACAGTACCAGGGAGGTTGCCTCTTTGCTTCGTTTAGTTCTCCTTTAATAACGTGTTGTTGCGATTACATTTACCACCATTTAGCTAAAGTTATCGCGCACATAAAACTTTTCACCCGAAAGTGCGATGTGATGCGATGTGCCATTAGAAAATTATAACCTGTTTATGGATGCGATGATCCGTTAAAAGTGTCATCTACCGCAGGAAGTACCCTTATCGATCACTCTCCAAACTTCAACGATCTTCGAGTGAATGAAAGAAATAAGAGTCGTCTTTTCATTTCCCAGTTTCCCTTTTCCGGCCGTGTGGAAAGTAAAAACGGTGGCGTACTCCGTCGCTCAGTATCTTATTTTGTTTTCCCTCCTCCTGAACGTTGTTCTGAACAATATTGAGCCTTTCATTTGGCTTTGCTCATCAGCAAACTCCTGCAAAAGAATCCGCTGCGAGGTGTTTTTTCTTCCGTTCGTTTCGGATGTTTTGGATCTGTTTCATTTTCCTCTATCCTCCGACGCTCTCTGATTGCTTTGATTTGCTCATCGTAATAGATCGCTGCCGTTTTCTTCTCTCTTTCTCTTTTACATCTCGGTACGCTTTCATTAATGTGTGTGTGTGCGCGTATATTTCTTTCCTTCTAGCTATTGTAGGTAATGTTTCTGTTTTACATACATACCTGCCAGTTGTTGGCTTTCGTAATTCACTTCTACGTCTGTTGTGAGTTTAGATGAGTGTTTTTTTAAACTCACCCACCCACTTCGGAAAGAAAGACCAATTTGCATACTACAGCCCCAAAAGCTGCATATTGCTCCTGTCTCTCTCTCTCGCTCTCTCTCTGCAGCAGAAGTGTATCGCGATCGGAATGCATAAAACGCGACGCCACTGCGGACACTGACTGCGGACACACCGTGTATGCATTCAACCGCACAATGGCCATCGTGGCACCGCATATCTACCGGACCCTAGAGCGGTCTGTACACTCCATCCGCTGTGGGAAGGCACCGCAAGGTGGGAAGCGAAAAATCTATGTTAATTGAATTAAATAGATGGTGCCTGACCACGACGTGTCAAGGGTGGCTCTCCCCTTTTCTTTTTGTGCTGCGGAACATCTTTCTTCCATCGCCGTCGGAGACATTTGGGCTTGAGCTTTCGTGAGGAATTCATCTTCGCCGACATTCCGACATTCATTTGGGGAGCGCGGCGAGTTGTTCCTCATAATTACAACCCACTACCACCCACCCACTGCTAGTAGGCGTGCGGAACTGGCAGCGATTTGTTTTTCGAGCTTTACGAAATGAAGATTAAATTTCTATTTTTGCTTTCTTCTCTCTCACCCCAGGCAAGGGCACCTTTTGATCTCAAGTCGTGATGATGGACCACCGATTTCGTGCTAATGAAAGAGCACTCAACCATTATGGGCCATTTATGCAAAGCTAGGGGCCATAAAAGTCGTTATATTATACAGTACCAGGGAGGTTGCCTCTTTGCTTCGTTTAGTTCTCCTTTAATAACGTGTTGTTGCGATTAAATTTACCACCATTTAGCTAAAGTTATCGCGCACATAAAACTTTTCACCCGAAAGTGCGATGTGATGCGATGTGCCATTAGAAAATTATAACCTGTTTATGGATGCGATGATCCGTTAAAAGTGTCATCTACCGCAGGAAGTACCCTTATCGATCACTCTCCAAACTTCAACGATCTTCGAGTGAATGAAAGAAATAAGAGTCGTCTTTTCATTTCCCAGTTTCCCTTTTCCGGCCGTGTGGAAAGTAAAAACGGTGGCGTACTCCGTCGCTCAGTATCTTATTTTGTTTTCCCTCCTCCTGAACGTTGTTCTGAACAATATTGAGCCTTTCATTTGGCTTTGCTCATCAGCAAACTCCTGCAAAAGAATCCGCTGCGAGGTGTTTTTTCTTCCGTTCGTTTCGGATGTTTTGGATCTGTTTCATTTTCCTCTAGAAAGGGTCACTCTGTGGCACTGAGCAACGGCGCGTAGGGTCTTCTGCGTGAGTTGGCGTTCGAGAACGAGAACTTGCCGGCTTATCAGCACACTCAGCGCGCCTTCGCTGGGAAGGAAACGTACCGGAACCGGTTCGGGCCCCCATAGACGACAAGTGTCTGTGTGTGTGGGAATAGAATTGGACGTTGCTGTGTGCGCACTGTATTGTGGCGCGTTTTTTTGTTTTAATTGCAACGCCTTCCCACCAGTCGTTAAGGCCAGAAGGAAAGCATACAAGCTTTATGCTTGCCCGCACCAACCAGAAGGGGTCCGTCGACGCCATCACGATCGAATGAGCACACCGTGCCGCGTGCAGCAGTGGTGGTGCAATAAATCCAAAGCACAGCGCCCGAAAGCAACTCCTCACCCGTTTTGCTTTGCAAAACACAATTTTTCGGTGCATACTTCCTCCTCGGGGGGTTTTTTCCGGTTGCCCGAAACCAAACGCCAAACAGATGCTTGGAACCACCGTTCCTCTTCCAACAACTTCCAAACTCACATTTTGGTATTTGGCGTTTCGTTTGTGCCTCGCGCAACGAATGAGCAAGAGGAGGAGGCCCAGGTTGAATGCAAACAAACACCGGAAGGGGCTACTTTTGGGGTGGTGGATGGCCAACCTTGGAGGATAGGGCTGTTCGCAGGCTAGGAACAGTTTGCGAAAGGTGTGTTTGATTGTTAGACGGACGCTCGCTCAAAAGTACCGCGATGAGTGGTAGCTTCAATGGGACGAACGGTTGGGATACTACAGTTCTGCGGGAACGTGAGGATGGAAAGTAGATTCTATGAAACCGCAGCTGGCCCCAGCATCATCCTTCGTTATTGTTGGAGGCGCCGCAAAGGATCGAAATTTGATCCATAGAGCGGACAAGTGGCTTGTTAGAAACTGAAGCCACCCAACAATACTGCTGCTGCAGGTGGCTGGCGTTGTGTTGGTGTCATCTGTTCCACGCTGGACGCGGGCTACTTCGATGGTGGTGGAGTTGCCTGCTGCGATGATTCATTTGCTGCGATATTTGATCCAAGCCCGAGTGTGTGTCATGCTGTGGGCCACTGGTTTCACTTGCCGACACGGGGGTTTCTCTTTCCTTGTCCCCGGGAGGAGCAGTTTAAAGCCCTAAACACGACGCGGGCGGAGGAGAGAGGTCCATTCGAAGTCAATAATTTGCCAATAACCAACTAATCATTCTCAATCGAGCGCAGTTTCGCTATCCGGGGAATTGGTTTGATATTTATAAATTGGTCAAGCAAACCACGCTTTCCTAACGGAACAGCGTTCCTCCGCGAACCCCGAACTAATCGGTTGCAATCTCGAAAGCGATCTCGAACGGAACGAGCGCGCCCTTTTCGGCGCTGGATGGAGCCTCGAAGGCATCGTCTTCTCGCGAACCGTTGGCGTAGCAAAAGGCGCACGAAAAGGCAAATTATTTTCTTCCTCATCGACCACCGACAGTTTTGTGTACAGTGCACATTCACTGGTTGGCGGTTTTTTAGTTTGCCGTTTTCTAGTTGGCTGTTCGCTAGTTGGCGGTTGTCAAATTTGTTGCAGGGCAATGCTTGGTTTACAGTGCATATTCAATGGTTTTAAATCAATGAATTTGATCAAGTGAGCAGCTGAGGAAAAAAGATACAATTTTGAGGTAGAAAAGTGCTTGAAATTAATAAAATATAAACATTAAATTGAATGTAAAATACAGGATAAATAACTACATATAACCACCGATAACCATAGCACAGCCAACTAGAATCAAAATCAATGTTGTTCTCGATATTTCGCGTATGTCGTATTAGGGGAAGGGGGACGCAGATTGAAATGTCATTCAATGGTTGGCGGGTAATCGATTTCCAACCAGTGAATGTGCACTGTATTTGCTTTAAAAGTTGCCTTCGAACAATGCGCTCTCCCTCCTTTTCCCACCCACGGGGAGGGTATGATGATGATGATGATGATTGGGGAAGAAAATTCGAACAGTATTGCATCGGCTTCGGAATTGGTTTTTCCTGTTTTCCGCACCCCACACCGGTAGCCGCGTGTAAGTGATCTTACGTCATAATTTCTTACCGATCGCAGTAGCCGGGCGATTCGAGAACCACCTGTGCCGGCGCCTACTTCGCCACACTGTTGATGTGGATTGCATAAATTGTGTTGGTATGTGTACACAGTACAAAAACGCTCTACCACACACCATCCTTCCGTGTTCAAAACAGAAAGAAAAACGAACGAACGAAATGGCGCACGTTGAAACGGAAGATTTTGGAGCGACCGACCGGTGCCCAGCATAATATTGGCCGAAAAATGAGCATAAAGCACAGCGCCCGAAAGCAACTCCTCACCCGTTTTGCTTTGCAAAACACAATTTTTCGGTGCATACTTCCTCCTCGGGGGGTTTTTTCCGGTTGCCCGAAACCAAACGCCAAACAGATGCTTGGAACCACCGTTCCTCTTCCAACAACTTCCAAACTCACATTTTGGTATTTGGCGTTTCGTTTGTGCCTCGCGCAACGAATGAGCAAGAGGAGGAGGCCCCGTTGAATGCAAACAAACACCGGAAGGGGCTACTTTTGGGGTGGTGGATGGCCAACCTTGGAGGATAGGGCTGTTCGCAGGCTAGGAACAGTTTGCGAAAGGTGTGTTTGATTGTTAGACGGACGCTCGCTCAAAAGTACCGCGATGAGTGGTAGCTTCAATGGGACGAACGGTTGGGATACTACAGTTCTGCGGGAACGTGAGGATGGAAAGTAGATTCTATGAAACCGCAGCTGGCCCCAGCATCATCCTTCGTTATTGTTGGAGGCGCCGCAAAGGATCGAAATTTGATCCATAGAGCGGACAAGTGGCTTGTTAGAAACTGAAGCCACCCAACAATACTGCTGCTGCAGGTGGCTGGCGTTGTGTTGGTGTCATCTGTTCCACGCTGGACGCGGGCTACTTCGATGGTGGTGGAGTTGCCTGCTGCGATGATTCATTTGCTGCGATATTTGATCCAAGCCCGAGTGTGTGTCATGCTGTGGGCCACTGGTTTCACTTGCCGACACGGGGGTTTCTCTTTCCTTGTCCATGGAATCAGGAACCTAACGGGCGGGATCTTCCGGCTCTTCTGGCACGCGCGTCGTCGTACGTCTAGACGCACTTCTGCTGGCGTGAGGCAGGCGGCAAACAAATTTGATACTTTTTAATTAAAATAATCGATGTCAGTTGGTTGGCTCAGTGATGCCCCCAACGTGCAGCGCACGATATCATCATGATTCACAATATGCTCAAGGAGAGCGAAAGACAAATTGGAAGTAAATATAGCCCTGCGCGAGCTGTCGATCGAAAAACCGCCCTAACGAACGAGATACCATCCTTCCCATCTCTGGAGATCTCCATTTATACCACCCGAATTGGGGACAGTGTTGGAGCGCACACCGATCCGGGGAGCGGTATCTGTCGCTCGAGAACGGAGCAACGGGCATGTTTCGCAATCCTCGAAACTCAGGCCGGCATCGAGCAAAACACGATACGAATCACGCGACTTCTGCGCGCCCGGAGTTGTTACCGATTCGTGTTGCTCTGCTCGCTCCAACGCGAGCGAGCTATTTTTAAGTGATCACGACAAGACCACAGACTCTGCTG
>KZ072526.1:184684-213628 GCA_002091845.1 Anopheles cracens
GCTTGCGTATAGGGCGCAGCAGTACTTTTCCAGATAGAAATCTTCCACGCTAATCTTCTTGCTCGCGCTGCTCACGATCGCTACTCAAGCAGGGAAACGGTAAATCGGCAAATCGAAGGGGTACTTTTGCGGTAATTTTAGCGTGAATGTTGCGGTGAAAGCCGCTGCAGCCATTCTCCCGCCGCGAGTACTCCGTTCACAAGACTCGTCGCACAAATCATGGTACACTAATACGATGCGCTAATGCTCGCGCTCCACTACTAGAGAAAGAGAGAGAGGGAGAGAGAGAGGAGGCAAGTTATGTTGCGGCATGTTACACAGACACAAAAGCAACACAGGAAAGAACAACCCAGCCCCAGCTTCGGAAATGTCGAACGTCGAAAGAGAAAGAGCTGTAATTTACGACGAAAACAACAAATCCCGCCGAATTGGGTGGGGGTTGGGTGGTAATCAATTGTTTGGTGCTTCTGATGATCAGCGCAGGTCGTCAGCAGCTGCAGCAACAACGGATCAAACGAGGTCCCGGTGAGCGGCGACGAGAACACCGTGTGCGCGCGCTTGTTATGTTTTGTCGTGCTGGTTTCTCTGCGCAAACAAAATCGATCGACAAACGGAACTGCGGCGCAGCGTCCGCATAATAACCGACCGGGAGCTGATGCTGGAACCGTTAAACTGACCTAATGCCAACGGGAACGTTCGCCGCGCCGCCGGCCCATGCCGTGGATTGAGTCCAAGAGGAAGCTGAAGAAAAGACACCGTTTATTTCTGTTTTCCGTACCGCGTCCGACGGGGAGGGATGGATTCCCAGACAACGGCCGCACCGAACGGCAATGCGGAAACTGTGTTTATTGTTGTGTGGTGTGTAGCATACGGTTGTTAAGTGTGTTAAATTTCCCAATTACTGCGATGAATAATAAAAAAAACTCGATTTCCAGTTGGCCCCGTTTCCTCGTGTTTGGTAGAAATTATTTAACTAACGAGCTTATCACGATTACGGGCGCTTGTTGTAAACGGGGCCCCACTGCAAACGATACTTCAGAGAAAGGTAATAAATGGATGTCGGCCGTCCGCCGAGAATGTTCTCCACATGAAACACGGGGTGCAGAAGTAGATTTTGATGCGCTGCGTAACTAACGACGAGCACGTGTGGAGAACGAATGCACGCGTATTACTGCTGCAAGCACGGGGAACCATTTTCTCGATCGATTAATCGCCCATTTAGCCGATTGCGCAGAAGAGGTTCATCATCGCGTTCGGGACGCTTATGAGAAATGATCTTCCAGTTCTCGAGTGGCGGCAGCTCGAGCAGACGACTTTCCAACCGCGGGTTAGTTGCGCAAATTAGAAGCAAGCGCTGCAGCACAAACCACCTCAACGCTCATAAGGCACCACTCAGGGGATAGCTGATGGATATGATACGCCGTCATAAGTCACCATCCTTGCGTCCGTGGGAATCACAGTGCAGAGCCGGGGCGGGTTTTACGATGTTTGATTTGTATGCGCGCCCGGGACATGGGCCTCTTTACAACTTCCATATGTTTTTTTTGTTTCGACCGTGAAGATGCGGGAGGAAACAGCTGGGACAAGCCACGTTGCAATGGGACTTGCAGAATGATGCGCCTACCCCGCAGGGAAAACTAAACCTTGTCTTCTCTTTGTGTCTGTACATGTTGATGAAATGGAAGAATAGAGCACAGCACAGTATGGAAACGCGTAAAGGATGAGCAAACCGATCCTATTTGCCAGTGTAGTTGGAGGAGGCGAAAAGTGAACGTTTATGGATTATATTTTTATGGCGTTTGTGTTGTCCCTCGTTCCAGACGTAATTGCTATCCGTGGGGCAATCAATCGAGCGCCGCCCATACGTTTTCTTCGATATAGGGCTTCCTTCTCACTTATTTCACGTGAGATATTGAATACTTCCCTGCCGTGGAAGCACACCGACATAACAAAGTAATATCTACGTTTGAAGAACTTGCCGTTTGCGAAGTCACACATTCCTTTGCCCGTTGTCATGCGATGCAAATGTGGCGCGGTCGTTGGGGTGGTAAGTGATCACGCACACATGGCGCTCGCACACACACTCACACTATCGCGAGGAACAACTCGAAACGACGCGGGCGGGTGTGATCGGTTCGCGATCGCGCTCCAACACGTTCGTAGATGCCCTGGGAGGAGGCTGCCCAGCTGCAAATGTAAATAAAATATTCCGCGGCAAGCCCAGTGAGGGGGGCCAGCTAAATGGGTAAGGTTAACTCGTTTAGGTGGCATTCTTCGCTGCCTATTAATTTGCCCATTTGCGACGGTGTGCGAACCGTCGGAAACACGGTAGCACCGCTATACTCCCGCACTCGAACACGCAAAGCAGGCCAGGCCGGTACTTCGATCACAAACACGTGTACAGTGCGTCCAAATAGACATTTGTACCATGGGCGTGTTGTTGGCACGGCCGTTGCGAATATCTGTTTCCAGTTGATACCTTTTTTTCTGTGCGTTTTTGCCAGCCCACCATCACCACCACCATCGCGTCACGCGAGCCGCCGGTAGTTGTGTTAAACTTTTCATTTTTGCCTCTGTGCTGCCCTGTATCTTTAATGTGCCTCTCACGTCATCACCTCACGTCCAGGAGGAGAGGGAAATGCACCGCTCCACCGTATCGCAACAATGGCTAATTGTATGGTGTGGGTGTGCGTTTTCCGGTCGTGCCACCACGCTCTGGCTCTGACTCTGGCGCTGATTGCAAACTGATACCATTTACCTACTACAACATCGTACACCCGAACAGCCCGTGTTTTCTTTCAATTTGCCTTTTTATTTGTGTGTGTGTGTGTCGCCGTACTTGGGTGGGTTTGAATTTCATGCTGCAAAATTTAATACCCACTTACACAGCCACATGCACCCGTCCTCCTTCTCCCCTCAGCTAAGAGCCGACTTGTGTGCCGAAGGGCAAATGTGCATAAATGATGAAGTGAAGTCATGAGCAGAAGGCCCCAAGACGGTACACCGCCTTGCACGGCCCTGTGCAGGACTGTGTGCAGAAACGAAGGCGAAAAATGTCCTCTTCAGGCTGCGCACTGATCGCGCTCCGAGGTATCAATTCGAACAAATCACAGAGCGCAGACATATCATCACGATCGTCATGCCTATCTGCGGGCGTCGTGAGCAACCGTGGCTCGTTTGGCCACTGCCCGAATGGATGCTAAATTTAAGCATATGGGCGTCTCGTAATAAAATAATATGAATATAAATTTTATGTTACCCTCCGACTTGAGGCAGTACACACACGCACACACACATCGAGGATCCCATGGTCATTCGATGGCGGGGCGCTGTGTCGCGCATGCAACAGATGGTCCACGCGATGGCATGACGGAGAAGAAAAGACGGATTCGATTGCCATCTCCCGAATTCCGCTCCTGGCTCCCGGAGGCAGGCAAGCCAAGTGACGCAACGAGGCAGTGATATATTGGCGACATCCAGGACCGCAGCGTGAACAATAGCAGTAAGGCGTGATCATCGTCGGCCACGGCAGGGAGAGGAAGTCAAAGTCATTGCCAATAATTGGACCATCCCGATGAGCGTCTCTTTCTTTTGGCGCCTCCACGAGCGCTCCTCCATACCATAACGACCACGCCGGGGAGACTCCGGTATTGTCTCCGATGAAACAATGTGCAAACCCGATGTGGACGGCGATTGTTAGGTTAGGGAGGGCGCCTCGTCGCCCTGGAGTCTTTCTCTCGGCGACCACCTCCGGAGAGCTACGGTGAGGCGCGTTCGTTGCTCAATCCATTTGAATGTTCTGCATGATTTATATCCGCACGACCGTGTCTTTCGCTGGGCTCTCGCCTCGAGATCCACTTACAGCCCGAATCCATCGACCGGCCGAAAGTTGAAGGCTGAAAATCGAGCAATTTGCCTTAATTGGGTGCCATTAAAAGCGAAATCTAGAAGGCTTCTCCGGTGCGCGGGCGCGATTCACCACGATTTGTTTTGTTCACGATGCCCCAACACCGCCGGGTCCGTGGTGTCCACGTCACTTCACTGACGTTAGAGTGGGTGTTGCTGGTGGCACATCTTGCGTTTGCCAGACGGATTTGATGTTTAGCAACCGTTTAGGAGATGTGTTCCAATGGATCCCAAAAAAAAAGCTCCAAATTTACCCTCAGGCAACAGGCTCAGCCTGCAATTGTGTAAACGTCCGGGAGGCGACAAATTGAACGGTACGAACCCCCCCGGGGACGCGTTTGCCCAAGATGGCTAGTGATAGATTCTTTTTCTCCCATCGGTGGACTGCTTAAGGCTTAAGACTCAAGTTGACTGCAACCCACGATCGCATTGGGGCGCCACACTTCGCTGTGGAGCATAGCGTTTCGATGTGGGTGTGGGGGAGAGCATTATTGCGCGATGTTGGAACAAATGAGGGGCTTATACTTTTGACATATTTACTGCTGGCGTATATGAATTGTCTGTAGAACCACTCCAAACCGCCGAGGTCCACCAGAGCAGCTGGTCCGCTTGCACCAGTGAAAGACGTTGTTTGTTCTTGGGTGATGGCGAGTCGATCAACGCGTGACGCTCGAGGGCAGGAGGCTCAATTGCTATTCCTCCATGGTAATCATCATAAATATAAGCCCATAAAACCGAAACCGTCAAATGCGTCAAACCCCCACGGCGCGTCTCACACACGGATTTGGTGTCAATCAAAGTGCGCGAGGTCTGTTACTAAAATTATGGTCCCCGGGAACGACCATCATTAGATTTCAGTTTCTGTGCGGCGCGTCGTGCTGGGGAGGAAATAGAAGCGTGGGCGAAAGAACCTCACCCATGGGCCTCTTTCAATGGGCGAAAGCAGTGAAGTAATTCAATTGTTTGAGTTCACACCGAAAAACAGGAATTGATAGGAAAAGTGTTCAAGCCCCTCGTGCGGATATACATATGCAAGCGCGCAGACGCATCCGTTGCGCATGGTGGCTTACGCGTCTGCTTTTTTTGTACATTATTATTTTTTTTTTTTTGTTTGCAACTAGCTCATCATGCAGAGCCCTCAAGACCGAGAGGGGTGTGGTGAGTTTGAAATGAAATTCGCTTTTCAGCGGGCCGGAAAAAATGAATTCAAAACGTGTCCGGAAAGACATCAATCTTTGCTTTTGCCCACGTATGATGTTACTCGTACGCTGTTCGTGGTTCGGTGGATCACGGGTGTGAATAAGCCCGCTCCTTCGCGCGAGTAGAGTTGACGATAAGTGAAGGCGAATCAATCGATGTGATGAGATTCATTTTATTCCATGTTAAATGAACTGTGCGTAAGCGAGCCGAACACTCACATATTTAATGCATTTCAATGCGCGCAACGCTTTCACACCTAAACGTGCGCCGCCGCGGCTACGATGTGATAATAAATTACGTTCGACAATCGGTTCCTCCCGGTTTCATCTTTCGCGCTGCGCTCACCGGCCCTGGTGGAAATTATCCGAAATGTTAATAGAGTGAGAAGTGAAGACACTAATAAGACATCTGGGATCGGGCCGACGGGCTCGATCACTCTCTCAGCACACCGCCACGGTAGCTGCCTTTATTAGATTATCAGCAGTCGCGCGCATTTGTTCACGAGAGCATCAAATGTGCGCGCCCCGGCCACTTACGGCGGTGGGAGCTCTCATGACGGTTATTAGATCCGATCCGGCTGTTTTTCTATGCATATGAGCTCGTGCAAAGTAATCGAAAAGTGACAATCACCGCCGGGTGTGGAAAGAAACCAACTTTCTAATAATGTTCCATTCCCCCCGGCTGAAGATTGTGGTGAAAGAGAGAGGCTGCAATCACAGGCTAATCACGGAATTGATGATGATCGTGAGCACGCGTGCCTTACGGAGGCGAAGGCTTTGCTGTGGGTTTGCAGCGGGGCCTAATGGACATTGTTATTAATAGCCTCTCTTATTATGACACATCGGGACGGTGGTAGCGGGCGATCACAATCTGTTCGATCATTCTCAACTGAGTCCAACTCCCTTTTTGGAATGTATTCTGGAGTACTTTATTGATGTTGCCATCAGTACACTCCGCGGGTTGTTTTATAGCACCATCGGTTGATTCAGCCACTGTTCGGTGTGTTCCTCACACAGGCGGCAGCTCCGACATACGTGGTGGTGCTGTAACAATAATTTGATAATGGTACAAAATGGCGCGATAAAAACGTTAAAAATTGCATGCCGCGTGGTGGTGTGGTGTTGTCGTTCGTTTAATTATACATTTTAGACGCTTTTTTTCTTCTTGGGCTCATGTTGCGCTCGATTGCGCGAATTCGCGTTGTTTTTTTTTTTTAACACCGTTTATTTCTGTTTTCCGTACCGCGTCCGACGGGGAGGGATGGATTAGATCGGATGCTCGCGAGACGCGGGCGCAAAGGCATGCTAAAAACAACCGATTTACCGCTTTCCCTTGGCTGGCATGTTGCGCTGCCCTCCAGAGTGCCTTCAACGCGGGAACTACGAGTGGTCGCCGTTTTATTTACTCTACATTTTATTTGGGTTTACGCGACAAAATAATGGTTGGGAATGTAATATAAAACCCCGGGTATGAGACTGCTTGATCGATTCTTGTGATCGAGCGCAAAAGGAAGCGAAATTAGTATATAGAGCACATCTCTGGGAAAATAAGTCATAAAACGACCAGGAAGAAGCAGAAGGCAACATAATTGCTGCTCCACGGAGGCTGCTGGAGGTTGGAGCTACAATCCTGAGCGACCACGAGTTGTTGACGATTTCCCTCCCCATTTTTCACCCTGACCTGACCGACCGACGACAGATTTTGGTCCGAAAACTGACCAACCTAACCGATCTCTGTTTGTTCATGGTGGCGATCGTGGAAAGAAAAGGGGCGCGCCACGCCACCGCCACATGCTGACTCGGTCGAGTTTTCCACTCTTTCGCCATCCCATTTCGCGACCAAATCGCGTCTTTTGTCAGACGTGCTGCTCAGCGCCGCCCCAACTCAGTGACTTCGCGAGCGAATCAATCGATGTGATGAGATTCATTTTATTCCATGTTAAATGAACTGTGCGTAAGCGAGCCGAACACTCACATATTTCAACGCATTTCAATGCGCGCAACCAGCGAAAAAAGCCCCAGGGTTGGGTGATCGGAACTCAGCTTGGGCTGGGAAATATTTAATGCGCCCGCTAATGGAGTCCGACACCAGCGCACAATCAATTCGCGGCTGTGAATCATAGTTTATGAGGCTAGAGCCCGCGAAGCCGGTCACGGGTAAGTGACACCGGGGCAGAACAAGAGGACGACGTGGTGACCTCCTCACGGTCAACTACGATGGTGGCGCGAAGTTTCTTATCAATTCCGCTGAAGGCACACACTGTTTTCACTAAACCACCCACCCAGGCGTTGATAATGGCGTTGATTAATCGGCATGATGTAAAAACTTGTCGGTTACATGAAAGAAGGAGAGCCTGTGGCACGAAATAACAACGGAGTGGTTATTTGAGGCACTTTTTTCATGGCCGCGCCACCATGTCTCGCTAATTAATATGCAAAAACGAATACGCAATGGGATCGGTAGCAAATGTTAATTAATATTCCACTGCATCATCATCGCCATCATCAAAGGGGCGTGTGGTACAATGCGTTGCATTTTCAATTGCTTAAATTACATTTCGTTTTCTAGCTAGAATTTGCATTCCGTTTGTGTTGACTTGAAATTGGACGTAACTCGTACAAAACTCCTTTCATAAGATCCATCTGCTGCAAGGTTTACAGACAGAGAGAGAGAGAGAGATAAATCCGTCTACACTAACCTGCCGCCAATACATTCCTACATCTCGCCACACAGCCTAATCCGGGTGAGAAATTCCTGCGACAAGAACCTCTTCGAATCGTTGACGTATTTACCAAGTCGCGCAATATGAAGAAACAAAAAACAAACCCTGCAAGGATAATTTATCCCGTCCGCTACGATTCACAGTTTGTTGACTTTAATTTGACATCGGAGATTTAATTTAACTCCCTCTCTCTCACACACACACACACACAAGCGCGCACGATCGGACACCAAAAAGATCGGTCAAGATCACTCTCTGGCATACTGCTGGGTGTGAGATGTAGATAAATTTTGGGAAGTGGCTTTTCTCGAAGACGATTAATTGCACATTCCAACCAGCAGCCGGGGTGGGTTGCGTTCGTTTCAGATTGTTGTTTTCCTATCTAACCGTTCGCTTGCTTTCGTCTCTCTCTGCCTCACCGAACCCTATAACCCTGACCTGACCGACCGACGACAGATTTTGGTCCGAAAACTGACCAACCTAACCGATCTCTGTTTGTTCATGGTGGCGATAAAAGACGATCGTGGAAAGAAAAGGGGCGCGCCACGCCACCGCCACATGCTGACTCGGTCGAGTTTTCCACGGTTTCGCCATCCCATTTCGCGACCAAATCGCGTCTTTTGTCAGACGTGCTGCTCAGCGCCGCCCCAACTCAGTGACTTCGCGGTTCGTCAAGTCATCGTTGGGGGGGTGGTTCCATTGTTTCCCGTGGCGAGCCCCAACTATGTAGCAACTCTCCCCCATTCTAAGACTTTGTATATTCCCGTGCTCGCTTTGCATTGCTTATCTGCGCCAATAAATCTCACTTTTAATTGCGGCTCATTAATCTCCCGACTTGTGATGCGCGCTGTGGCTCACAAATCAGATACGATTGGGCTGCTTTGTAATGAACAACGGCGAGGGGGGGCTAAAATTATGCTGCGGCCAAGCGAGAGTGAACGAAAAACGACGATTTGTCCATTGTGTTCGCGGGGGTGACATTGCAAGCTCACCTCGCCAGAGTAAGACGACGCCAGACAATCGCGAAATTGTTTTCGAACAAATCGAAAGTGACAGTGTGACCGCTTCCATTCCGCATTGTGGATGTGTGTGTGTTTGTGTCTGCTGGGTGACTCCTCCGCTGATGATAACTGAGCGAGTGGAGGCGAGAAAAGTGAAACTTTCTACAACATCGACGCACGGCTGAGGTGTGAGGATCGTGACGTCATGGCCGGCGAGAAAGTGACAAGTCCGTCGGCTGGTGCGCTCCGCAATTACAATTCGCGAATTCCTTCCAAATGGCGAGCGTGGTAGAGCGTGGCGTAGTGATGATGGTGGTGTGTGAAAAACGAAAGGGGCTCGCTGATTTGTTTTTGTGCGCCGCCTCCAGCCTGTCTGATCTGTCTGCACGCATGTTAACCCGGTTCGACGGGTTAAAAGCTTCGTGAGAATCCTCCAACCAGCCCCCAACGTAATGTAATGTACGCCTGTTGGACCAAATTTGCGTCTGCGTGCTCGAGACACGCGCGCTGTGGAAGCTTTCGTGGCACAATTACTTGAAGGAAATGTCACTCCAATCCGTGCGATGGGCGATTTAGTTCTTTACGACTCGGCTGGGTAATAGGGTTTTTTTGTTTGGTATGGGCATAGTGATGGGTGCACAGCATCGAATCTACTCGTCTCCGATCCCGATTTTCCGGATCGATTTCTTCAGAATGTCATTCTAGCAATAGGCAAGAACCTCGGTCCCAATTTATAATCCTACCAAACCATTTGAAGCGGTTCTTCAGATATAGCAAGCATTGGATTGGCGATATTGAAGAGTGCATTCCAACCATGACTTAAACTTCGCCGTTGCCCTGAATCTATTCTGGCCAAAAGCAGTCTTTTTGGTCCATCACTAGTTAGAAGCCACGCTAAGAATGCAGCATTGTGGGACGTACGAAAGACATTAACATTCCAGCGCCTTCGACAAGCATTGGCTCCGGAAAGGGGCATTTGTCAATTCGACATACGAACTCACACACTCTGCCAACGGACCAACTCGAGTCGAGTGCGTGACAATCGGGTGAATCGTTCCATTTTGTTGTTGTTGCCTTACTAAGGCCGTCTGTCGTAAAGATTGAAGGCCTCTGGGTACATGGGTTCCTCCGCATGTTTGGCAGAAGAAAAATCCCATTTATTTTACAGACAGAAATCCCACCCGACGAAAACGAGTTCTGGCGGGGCGCGTACATGATGCTCAGACAAAGAGCCATGATCGGATTAGTATTTCAGCGTTGGATCGGATGGAGAGGCCCCACCGGGCTTTGCCTTTTTCGCCTTATTTAGTGTGATTTGCGTGCGCGCGGGCGCGCTGCTCTGCATGTGATGAATTATGACGCGGTAGAGCAAACAGCAGTAGTAGTAGGTGGATGAATTCGTACGCACGTACGCGCAAAGGCCGGGTGCGCGCTACCTATTGACGCACGTAAGTCCGCGATAGTTCACCGTGCCGAAACCCGAAAGCGGCCGGTTAGCATTCGGAGCACGATTTTAATTGAATTATAATGAAAAATACTACGCCCACGCTACTTGCCTTGTTGCTCTTTTTGCCGGCTGGCCTCCTCCTTATGTGTGTTTTGAGCTTTCGTGCCGAAATGTGTTTGCAGCTGAAAATGATTTTTTAAAAACACATACTCTACCTCTCTACCTTCGGTCCGGGTTGCACCTACAGAGTACTTTGTTCGGCTGGTGGAGAAGTATGCGTTTGACGGGGTGCGTGCTTTCATACCCGAATGATGCATTTCTCCACGCACACATCGGGGCCGCTGATATGTAAGCGAATATTTTATTCACGTTCATGCGCTTAACGCGTCGAACGAAACCCCTCTACGTTTTGCCAAACGATCACACGACAGCGCGAACGTGATGATGACGTTCCAAGCGAACGAAATCTATTTGTTTCGTTCGTTTGGCTGGTGTGCCCTGCCGTTGTTTTTACTCCAGCGATGGCGGCTGGTGCCCTATGCACTATTTTATTCATTCCGTGCACCACGTGTGTGCGGCGGCGCACGTCTTGTACATTGAGGCAAAACTAATCATGATCTGCTTGCCGCGACCGAGAAATCTGGATCAGGGAAGGGGCGCGAAAGCGAACTCCCAAATGCGGGTTTGGAAGATGCTCTTGCCGAGAGCAGTTGCGGTGAAAACCCGCGCATTTGGCTCGCATCCATCGGTGGTGCATCACTTAACCCGCGTGCGGCTTTGGAAAATTGATTTCCGTCCTTTTAAACGGTGTCAGCTTGAAACGGCGCCAAATACTCCCTCCCGTGTGGCGTTCGCGTTTTGTTGACATAGTTCCTGGTGATTGATTTTCCACGCCATCTTCCACCGGACCACCCAGAGAGGCATCTCACTCCAATGGTACTCGCACAAGCAAGAGAAAAGGTCGATCCGACACCGTCCGGGGTGGAGCAACGCCGTGTGCGCAATGGAACGAATTTCGCAAAGCCCCCATTTTGGAAAACATTTTTCGCTGTTTCACAAACAAACAAAAGCGAAGAGGGCTTTTTCATCACCCCAACAACGTTCGACAGCAGTTCATCGGCGTTTTCCACGATTTAATTAGGAGGAGGCTGCAGTTTTTAAACGTGTGTTTTGATGGATTTTTATGTGTACACTTCTCGCGCGCTGCATTTCGCACGAAACACACCTCTGCAACGTTGGATTTGAGGCGCATGTTAATTTGGGTGCCCATTGTGTGCGAAGCGCAAAGGGATTTTGATGATTGATTTTACCGATGATAGAGCGAAATGGATTGAAAAAAAAAAAGATTGATGAGGACAGTGCACAGCAACCCAAAATTGAATGTGTGAGTGTCGAACCACCACCACCACCATCGCTGGTTTCGTGTGCATTTGCATATGTGTACTGAGCGAAAAAAAAAACAGAAAACCCCCGAAGAGTGATGGATTTGTTTTCAGTTGCATCAAAATCGGAATACGCTTTTGCCCAATGCCTGAGTCACGGGTTGATTGATTCGCTTTTTATTTTCACTCCCGAAGGTCAATATGTTGGAACTAGAACACAAATTCCAACGTGTGACAAACATCACATGCTACTACCACCACAATACTGCACTGGTATGCGCCCCGAGGCGTACATGTTATTGTTTCCACACGCACGCTTCTTCTACTCGCCCTCGTTGGCAAGCCGGTTGCATTCGCAGCAGAAGTACGCGTCTCCTTGGCCCGCGGCACACACGGAATGGTTTTCATCCCAACTGCTGTCACTTGCTCGTGCCGATGCCATAAAGCGTACGCCCATCCCCGCGCGATTAAACCCGATTTGCATCGGTGCGAAGGATACGACGGTGCCGGACGGAATCGTGAGAATAGTGCTGCTGCTGTGCTTCTGCTGGTCCTGTGGTCGTGCATGTGCGCGGACAAGTTAATTGCCAGCGCCACCAACGCGTTGTTCCAGCCAACCATTCGTGGGCAGGCGCGCACGGAATGAATAAAATAGTGCATAGGGCACCAGCCGCCATCGCTGGAGTAAAAACAACGGCAGGGCACACCGTCCAAACGAACGAAACAAATAGATTTCGTTCGCCTGGAACGTCATCATCACGTTCGCGCTGTCGTGTGATCGTTTGGCAAAACGTAGAGGGGTTTCGTTCGACGCGTTAAGCGCATGAACGTGAATAAAATATTCGCTTACATATCAGCGGCCCCGATGTGTGCGTGGAGAAATGCATCATTCGGGTATGAAAGCACGCACCCCGTCAAACGCATACTTCTCCACCAGCCGAACAAAGTACTCTGTAGGTGCAACCCGGACCGAAGGTAGAGAGGTAGAGTATGTGTTTTAAAAAAATCATTTTCAGCTGCAAACACATTTCGGCACGAAAGCTCAAAACACACATAACGAGGAGGCCAGCCGGCAAAAAGAGCAACAAGGCAAGTAGCGTGGGCGTAGTATTTTTCATTATAATTCAATTAAAATCGTGCTCCGAATGCTAACCGGCCGCTTTCGGGTTTCGGCACGGTGAACTATCGTGGACTTACGTGCGTCAATAGGTAGCGCGCAACCGGCCTTTGCGCGTACGTGCGTACGAATTCATCCACCTACTACTACTGCTGTTTGCTCTACCGCGTCATAATTCATCACATGCAGAGCAGCGCGCCCGCGCGCACGCAAATCACACTAAATAAGGCGAAAAAGGCAAAGCCCGGTGGGGCCTCTCCATCCGATCCAACGCTGAAATACTAATCCGATCATGGCTCTTTGTCTGAGCATCATGTACGCGCCCCGCCAGAACTCGTTTTCGTCGGGTGGGATTTCTGTCTGTAAAATAAATGGGATTTTTCTTCTGCCAAACATGCGGAGGAACCCATGTACACGGAGGCCTTCAATCTTTACGACAGACGGCCTTAGTAAGGCAACAACAAAAAAATGGAACGATTCACCCGATTGTCACGCACTCGACTCGAGTTGGTCCGTTGGCAGAGTGTGTGAGTTCGTATGTCGAATTGACAAATGCCCCTTTCCGGAGCCAATGCTTGTCGAAGGCGCTGGAATGTTAATGTCTTTCGTACGTCCCACAATGCTGCATTCTTAGCGTGGCTCCTAACTAGTGATGGACCAAAAAGACTGCTTTTGGCTAGAATAGATTCAGGGCAACGGCGAAGTTTAAGTCATGGTTGGAATGCACTCTTCAATATCGCCAATCCAATGCTTGCTATAACTGAAGAACCGCTTCAAATGGTTTGGTAGGATTATAAATTGGAACCGAGGTTCTTGCCTATTGCTAGAATGACATTCTGAAGAAATCGTTTCGGAAAATCGGGATCGGAGACGAGTAGATTCGATGCTGAGCACCCATCACTATGCCCGTACCAAACAAACAAAAAAACCCTATTATCCAGCCGAGTCGTAAAGAACTAAATCGCCCATCGCACGGATTGGAGTGACATTTCCTTCAAGTAATTGTGCCACGAAAGCTTCCACAGCGCGCGTGTCTCGAGCACGCAGACGCAAATTTGGTCCAACAGGCGTACATTACATTACGTTGGGGGCTGGTTGGAGGATTCTCACGAAGCTTTTAACCCGTCGAACCCCTTAACATGCGTGCAGACAGATCAGACAGGCTGGAGGCGGCGCACAAAAACAAATCAGCGAGCCCCTTTCGTTTTTCACACACCACCATCATCACTACGCCACGCTCTACCACGCTCGCCATTTGGAAGGAATTCGCGAATTGTAATTGCGGAGCGCACCAGCCGACGGACTTGTCACTTTCTCGCCGGCCATGACGTCACGATCCTCACACCTCGGCAGCGCGTCGATGTTGAAGAAAGTTTCACTTTTCTCGCCTCCACTCGCTCAGTTATCATCAGCGGAGGAGTCACCCAGCAGACACAAACACACACACAACCACAATGCGGAATGGAAGCGGTCACACTGTCACTTTCGATTTGTTCGAAAACAATTTCGCGATTGTCTGGCGTCGTCTTACTCTGGCGAGGTGAGCTTGCAATGTCACCCCCGCGAACACAATGGACAAATCGTCGTTTTTCGTTCACTCTCGCTTGGCCGCAGCATAATTTTAGCCCCCCCTCGCCGTTGTTCATTACAAAGCAGCCCAATCGTATCTGATTTGTGAGCCACAGCGCGCATCACAAGTCGGGAGATTAATGAGCCGCAATTAAAAGTGAGATTTATTGGCGCAGATAAGCAATGCAAAGCGAACACGGGAATATACAAAGTCTTAGAATGGGGGAGAGTTGCTACATAGTTGGGGCTCGCCACGGGAAACAATGGAACCACCCCCCCAACGATGACTTGACGAACCGCGAAGTCACTGAGTTGGGGCGGCGCTGAGCAGCACGTCTGACAAAAGACGCGATTTGGTCGCGAAATGGGATGGCGAAAGAGTGGAAAACTCGACCGAGTCAGCATGTGGCGGTGGCGTGGCGCGCCCCTTTTCTTTCCACGATCGCCACCATGAACAAACAGAGATCGGTTAGGTTGGTCAGTTTTCGGACCAAAATCTGTCGTCGGTCGGTCAGGTCAGGGTTATAGGGTTCGGTGAGGCAGAGAGAGACGAAAGCAAGCGAACGGTTAGATAGGAAAACAACAATCTGAAACGAACGCAACCCACCCCGGCTGCTGGTTGGAATGTGCAATTAATCGTCTTCGAGAAAAGCCACTTCCCAAAATTTATCTACATCTCACACCCAGCAGTATGCCAGAGAGTGATCTTGACCGATCTTTTTGGTGCCCGATCGCGCGCGCTTGAGAGAGAGAGAGAGAGAGAGGGAGTTAAATTAAATCTCCGATGTCAAATTAAAGTCAACAAACTGTGAATCGTAGCGGACGGGATAAATTATCCTTGCAGGGTTTGTTTTTTGTTTCTTCATATTGCGCGACTTGGTAAATACGTCAACGATTCGAGGAGGTTCTTGTCGCAGGAATTTCTCACCCGGATTAGGCTGTGTGGCGAGATGTAGGAATATATTGGCGGCAGGTTAGTGTAGACGGATTTATCTCTTTCTCTGTCTGTAAACCTTGCAGCAGATGGATCTTATGAAAGGAGTTTTGTACGAGTTACGTCCAATTTCAAGTCAACACAAACGGAATGCAAATTCTAGCTAGAAAACGAAATGTAATTTAAGCAATTGAAAATGCAACGCATTGTACCACACGCCCCTTTGATGATGGCGATGATGATGCAGTGGAATATTAATTAACATTTGCTACCGATCCCATTGCGTATTCGTTTTTGCATATTAATTAGCGAGACATGGTGGCGCGGCCATGAAAAAAGTGCCTCAAATAACCACTCCGTTGTTATTTCGTGCCACAGGCTCTCCTTCTTTCATGTAACCGACAAGTTTTTACATCATGCCGATTAATCAACGCCATTATCAACGCCTGGGTGGGTGGTTTAGTGAAAACAGTGTGTGCCTTCAGCGGAATTGATAAGAAACTTCGCGCCACCATCGTAGTTGACCGTGAGGAGGTCACCACGTCGTCCTCTTGTTCTGCCCCGGTGTCACTTACCCGTGACCGGCTTCGCGGGCTCTAGCCTCATAAACTATGATTCACAGCCGCGAATTGATTGTGCGCTGGTGTCGGACTCCATTAGCGGGCGCATTAAATATTTCCCAGCCCAAGCTGAGTTCCGATCACCCAACCCTGGGGCTTTTCTCGCTGGTTGCGCGCATTGAAATGCATTAGAAAAATGGGGAGGGAAATCGTCAACAACTCGTGGTCGCTCAGGATTGTAGCTCCAACCTCCAGCAGCCTCCGTGGAGCAGTAATTATGTTGCCTTCTGCTTCTTCCTGGTCGTTTTATGACTTATTTTCCTAGAGTGGTGCTCTATATACTAATTTCGCTTCCTTTTGCGCTCGATCACAAGAATCGATCAAGCAGTCTCATAGCCGGGTTTTATATTACATTCCCAACCATTACTTTGTCGCGTAAACCCAAATAAAATGTAGAGTAAATAAAACGGCGACCACTCGTAGTTCCCTCGTTGAAGGCACTCGGGAGGGCAGCGCAACATGCCAGCCAAGGGAAAGCGGTAAATCGGTTGTTTTTAGCATGCTCTTGCGCCCGCGTCTCGCGAGCATCCGATCTAATCCATCCCTCCCCGTCGGACGCGGTACGGAAAACAGAAATAAACGGTGTCTTTTCTTCAGCTTCCTCTTGGACTCAATCCACGGCATGGGCCGGCGGCGCGGCGAACGTTCCCGTTGGCATTAGGTCAGTTTAACGGTTCCAGCATCAGCTCCCGGTCGGTTATTATGCGGACGCTGCGCCGCAGTTCCGTTTGTCGATCGATTTTGTTTGCGCAGAGAAACCAGCACGACAAAACATAACAAGCGCGCGCACACGGTGTTCTCGTCGCCGCTCACCGGGACCTCGTTTGATCCGTTGTTGCTGCAGCTGCTGACGACCTGCGCTGATCATCAGAAGCACCAAACAATTGATTACCACCCAACCCCCACCCAATTCGGCGGGATTTGTTGTTTTCGTCGTAAATTACAGCTCTTTCTCTTTCGACGTTCGACATTTCCGAAGCTGGGGCTGGGTTGTTCTTTCCTGTGTTGCTTTTGTGTCTGTGTAACATGCCGCAACATAACTCGCCTCCTCTCTCTCTCTTTCTCTAGTAGTGAAGCGCGAGCATTAGCGCATCGTATTAGTGTACCATGATTTGTGCGACGAGTCTTGTGAACGGAGTACTCGCGGCGGGAGAATGGCTGCAGCGGCTTTCACCGCAACATTCACGCTAAAATTACCGCAAAAGTACCCCTCCGATTTGCCGATTTACCGTTTCCCTGCTTGAGTAGCGATCGTGAGCATGACGGCGTATCATATCCATCAGCTATCCCCTGAGTGGTGCCTTATGAGCGAGGTGGTTAGGTAGGTTGAGGTGGTTTGTGCTGCAGCGCTTGCTTCTAATTTGCGCAACTAACCCGCGGTTGGAAAGTCGTCTGCTCGAGCTGCCGCCACTCGAGAACTGGAAGATCATTTCTCATAAGCGTCCCGAACGCGATGATGAACCTCTTCTGCGCAATCGGCTAAATGGGCGATTAATCGATCGAGAAAATGGTTCCCCGTGCTTGCAGCAGTAATACGCGTGCATTCGTTCTCCACACGTGCTCGTCGTTAGTTACGCAGCGCATCAAAATCTACTTCTGCACCCCGTGTTTCATGCGGAGAACATTCTCGGCGGACGGCCGACATCCATTTATTACCTTTCTCTGAAGTATCGTTTGCAGTGGGGCCCCGTATACAACAAGCGCCCGTAATCGTGATAAGCTCGTTAGTTAAATAATCTCTACCAAACACGAGGAAACGGGGCCAACTGGAAATCGAGGTTTTTTTTATTATTCATCGCAGTAATTGGGAAATTTAACACACTTAACAACCGTATGCTACACACCACACAACAATAAACACAGTTTCCGCATTGCCGTTCGGTGCGGCCGTTGTCTGGGGCTTTTTTTTCGCCTCCCCTAGACCAAAGTGCGGTAAGCCGGTGCTAACCCATGTTACGACGATCGACTTCGAGCCGCATTATGTCCACGGCAGAAGCCGCAGCGCACAGCAGAGCCCGGTTTCCGATCACGTAGACCAGGCGCGCGAAATGGCATTCACCCCCCGTATGGACTCCGACGGGTATGAATCATAGGCGAGACTCATCGAGTGGGCACGTGGCGGTGTGGGTGCGCGAATATAGTTGCGGACGACAAAGGCCCCCCCGGGCGTGCGTACGTACACGCGCATGCAATAATAATGTACAAAAAAAGCAGACGCGTAAGCCACCATGCGCAACGGATGCGTCTGCGCGCTTGCATATGTATATCCGCACAAGGGGCTCGAACACTTTTCCTATCAATTCCTGTTTTTCGGTGTGAACTCAAACAATTGAATTACTTCACTGCTTTCGCCCGTCGAAAGGGGCCCATGGGTGAAGTTCTTTCGCCCACGCTTCTATTTCTTCCCCAGCACGACGCGCCACACACAAACTGAAATCTAATGATGGCCGTTCCCGGGGACCATAATTTTAGTAACAGACCTCGCGCACTTTGATTGACACCAAATCCGTGTGTGAGACGCGCCGTGGGGGTTTGACGCATTTGACGGTTTCGGTTTTATGGGCTTATATTTATGATGATTACCATGGAGGAATAGCAATTGAGCCTCCTGCCCTCGAGCGTCACGCGTTGATCGACTCGCCATCACCCAAGAACAAACAACGTCTTTCACTGGTGCAAGCGGACCAGCTGCTCTGGTGGACCTCGGCGGTTTGGAGTGGTTCTACAGACAATTCATATACGCCAGCAGTAAATATGTCAAAAGTATAAGCCCCTCATTTGTTCCAACATCGCGCAATAATGCTCTCCCCCACACCCACATCGAAACGTTATGCTCCACAGCGAAGTGTGGCGCCCCAATGCGATCGTGAGTTGCAGTCAACTTGAGTCTTAAGCCTTAAGCAGTCCACCGATGGGAGAAAAAGAATCTATCACTAGCCATCTTGGGCAAACGCGTCCCCGGGGGGGTTCGTACCGTTCAATTTGTCGCCTCCCGGGCGTTTACACAATTGCAGGCTGAGCCTGTTGCCTGAGGGTAAGTTTGGAGCTCTTTTTTTTTTGGATCCATTGGAACACATCTCCTAAACGGTTGCTAAACATCAAATCCGTCTGGCAAACGCAAGATGTGCCACCAGCAACACCCACTCTAACGTCAGTGAAGTGACGTGGACACCACGGACCCGGCGGTGTTGGGGCATCGTGAACAAAACAAATCGTGGTGAATCGCGCCCGCGCACCGGAGAAGCCTTCTAGATTTCGCTTTTAATGGCACCCAATTAAGGCAAATTGCTCGATTTTCAGCCTTCAACTTTCGGCCGGTCGATGGATTCGGGCTGTAAGTGGATCTCGAGGCGAGAGCCCAGCGAAAGACACGGTCGTGCGGATATAAATCATGCAGAACATTCAAATGGATTGAGCAACGAACGCGCCTCACCGTAGCTCTCCGGAGGTGGTCGCCGAGAGAAAGACTCCAGGGCGACGAGGCGCCCTCCCTAACCTAACAATCGCCGTCCACATCGGGTTTGCACATTGTTTCATCGGAGACAATACCGGAGTCTCCCCGGCGTGGTCGTTATGGTATGGAGGAGCGCTCGTGGAGGCGCCAAAAGAAAGAGACGCTCATCGGGATGGTCCAATTATTGGCAATGACTTTGACTTCCTCTCCCTGCCGTGGCCGACGATGATCACGCCTTACTGCTATTGTTCACGCTGCGGTCCTGGATGTCGCCAATATATCACTGCCTCGTTGCGTCACTTGGCTTGCCTGCCTCCGGGAGCCAGGAGCGGAATTCGGGAGATGGCAATCGAATCCATCTTTTCTTCTCCGTCATGCCATCGCGTGGACCATCTGTTGCATGCGCGACACAGCGCCCCGCCATCGAATGACCATGGGATCCTCGATGTGTGTGTGCGTGTGTGTACTGCCTCAAGTCGGAGGGTAACATAAAATTTATATTCATATTATTTTATTACGAGACGCCCATATGCTTAAATTTAGCATCCATTCGGGCAGTGGCCAAACGAGCCACGGTTGCTCACGACGCCCGCAGATAGGCATGACGATCGTGATGATATGTCTGCGCTCTGTGATTTGTTCGAATTGATACCTCGGAGCGCGATCAGTGCGCAGCCTGAAGAGGACATTTTTCGCCTTCGTTTCTGCACACAGTCCTGCACAGGGCCGTGCAAGGCGGTGTACCGTCTTGGGGCCTTCTGCTCATGACTTCACTTCATCATTTATGCACATTTGCCCTTCGGCACACAAGTCGGCTCTTAGCTGAGGGGAGAAGGAGGACGGGTGCATGTGGCTGTGTAAGTGGGTATTAAATTTTGCAGCATGAAATTCAAACCCACCCAAGTACGGCGACACACACACACACACACACACACAAATAAAAAGGCAAATTGAAAGAAAACACGGGCTGTTCGGGTGTACGATGTTGTAGTAGGTAAATGGTATCAGTTTGCAATCAGCGCCAGAGTCAGAGCCAGAGCGTGGTGGCACGACCGGAAAACGCACACCCACACCATACAATTAGCCATTGTTGCGATACGGTGGAGCGGTGCATTTCCCTCTCCTCCTGGACGTGAGGTGATGACGTGAGAGGCACATTAAAGATACAGGGCAGCACAGAGGCAAAAATGAAAAGTTTAACACAACTACCGGCGGCTCGCGTGACGCGATGGTGGTGGTGATGGTGGGCTGGCAAAAACGCACAGAAAAAAAGGTATCAACTGGAAACAGATATTCGCAACGGCCGTGCCAACAACACGCCCATGGTACAAATGTCTATTTGGACGCACTGTACACGTGTTTGTGATCGAAGTACCGGCCTGGCCTGCTTTGCGTGTTCGAGTGCGGGAGTATAGCGGTGCTACCGTGTTTCCGACGGTTCGCACACCGTCGCAAATGGGCAAATTAATAGGCAGCGAAGAATGCCACCTAAACGAGTTAACCTTACCCATTTAGCTGGCCCCCCTCACTGGGCTTGCCGCGGAATATTTTATTTACATTTGCAGCTGGGCAGCCTCCTCCCAGGGCATCTACGAACGTGTTGGAGCGCGATCGCGAACCGATCACACCCGCCCGCGTCGTTTCGAGTTGTTCCTCGCGATAGTGTGAGTGTGTGTGCGAGCGCCATGTGTGCGTGATCACTTACCACCCCAACGACCGCGCCACATTTGCATCGCATGACAACGGGCAAAGGAATGTGTGACTTCGCAAACGGCAAGTTCTTCAAACGTAGATATTACTTTGTTATGTCGGTGTGCTTCCACGGCAGGGAAGTATTCAATATCTCACGTGAAATAAGTGAGAAGGAAGCCCTATATCGAAGAAAACGTATGGGCGGCGCTCGATTGATTGCCCCACGGATAGCAATTACGTCTGGAACGAGGGACAACACAAACGCCATAAAAATATAATCCATAAACGTTCACTTTTCGCCTCCTCCAACTACACTGGCAAATAGGATCGGTTTGCTCATCCTTCACGCGTTTCCATCCTGTGTGAAAAAAGGTATCAACTGGAAACAGATATTCGCAACGGCCGTGCCAACAACACGCCCATGGTACAAATGTCTATTTGGACGCACTTTACACGTGTTTGTGATCGAAGTACCGGCCTGGCCTGCTTTGCGTGTTCGAGTGCGGGAGTATAGCGGTGCTACCGTGTTTCCGACGGTTCGCACACCGTCGCAAATGGGCAAATTAATAGGCAGCGAAGAATGCCACCTAAACGAGTTAACCTTACCCATTTAGCTGGCCCCCCTCACTGGGCTTGCCGCGGAATATTTTATTTACATTTGCAGCTGGGCAGCCTCCTCCCAGGGCATCTACGAACGTGTTGGAGCGCGATCGCGAACCGATCACACCCGCCCGCGTCGTTTCGAGTTGTTCCTCGCGATAGTGTGAGTGTGTGTGCGAGCGCCATGTGTGCGTGATCACTTACCACCCCAACGACCGCGCCACATTTACATCGCATGACAACGGGCAAAGGAATGTGTGACTTCGCAAACGGCAAGTTCTTCAAACGTAGATATTACTTTGTTATGTCGGTGTGCTTCCACGGCAGGGAAGTATTCAATATCTCACGTGAAATAAGTGAGAAGGAAGCCCTATATCGAAGAAAACGTATGGGCGGCGCTCGATTGATTGCCCCACGGATAGCAATTACGTCTGGAACGAGGGACAACACAAACGCCATAAAAATATAATCCATAAACGTTCAGTTTTCGCCTCCTCCCGCTACACTGGCAAATAGGATCGGTTTGCTCATCCTTTACGCGTTTCCATACTGTGCTGTGCTCTATTCTTCCATTTCATCAACATGTACAGACACAAAGAGAAGACAAGGTTTAGTTTTCCCTGCGGGGTAGGCGCATCATTCTGCAAGTCCCATTGCAACGTGGCTTGTCCCAGCTGTTTCCTCCCGCATCTTCACGGTCGAAACAAAAAAAACATATGGAAGTTGTAAAGAGGCCCATGTCCCGGGCGCGCATACAAATCAAACATCGTAAAACCCGCCCCGGCTCTGCACTGTGATTCCCACGGACGCAAGGATGGTGATGATCCCAAGGATAACGGCGCCTAGGATAGAAAACGGAGAGAAAAGCAAGACAAGCTCGGGCGAAAGCCTCCGGTGCCTTCGTAAATCTGAACGGCGCTATGCGCCTGCATCGTCGGTCTGGTTCGGCTTGGGATAGATTCTCCACGACAAGGATTTCATGGGACGAGACGACCCTCCGGGAGAGGCTAGATAGAAAGAGCCGGCGAAATGGCGAAGAGCAGAGGAGACCGATGTATGGAAACGATGGGCCCCATAAAAAGAGTTAATCTTGGCCATCATCATCGTCGGCCGTATATCGCGGTGTATGTGTGTTGTGCCAAAAGCAGCTTGCTGCTGGGGTTGTTCAAGCAAATCCTCGAGTATTACTTCTTTACTTACGGAACACACAGTGGCACAAGAGAGCTTGCGCTTGTGTCCGTGCCAACCATGCCAAATCGAGCCGAGCGGTCGAATGTAGGCTAAACGTCATTTCCATTTTCGGACCGTAAGCCCACAGGCTCTCAGGCATCAGCATCAGCCTGTCCTCGACACTCGCAGAAGGACTGGTGGCTGCGCTGGAACACACCACACACCAGAGAAGTTCATGTGGAATTAAAAACCGAAAAAAACGTCCGAGACTACGCGAGCGCGCGCAAGATCAGGGCTTAGGAATAAGGAGACCTCCTCCACCATTGTGGGTTGGGGTAGAATGGCGAGCAGGCAAAACCCTTGCCCACATACGCTGCCGTGCGGTGATCTACGCCTCACAACACACAGCAACAGCGCGCTTGGTCACGATCCGCTGATCCATCGTCGTCGAGAGGCGTGCGCAACCGGTTTTTCGTACCTTGTACGCGCGGCGTACGCGATGACATTTGGCGACTGTCGCTGTGGTCGTGGTGGTTCGTGACGAACGAAAGGCGCACCGGCCGAGGTCGACCGAAAGCGTAGCGTCGTAGAACACACCGCACGACGCAACGAGAAGAGAAAATTGATCGTCGGTCTGGTTCGGCTTGGGATAGATTCTCCACGACAAGGATTTCATGGGACGAGACGACCCTCCGGGAGAGGCTAGATAGAAAGAGCCGGCGAAATGGCGAAGAGCAGAGGAGACCGATGTATGGAAACGATGGGCCCCATAAAAAGAGTTAATCTTGGCCATCATCATCGTCGGCCATATATCGCGCTGTATGTATGTTGTGCCAAAAGCAGCTTGCTGCTGGGGTTGTTCAAGCAAATCCTCGAGTATTACTTCTTTACTTACGGAACACACAGTGGCACAAGAGAACTTGCGCTTGTGTCCGTGCCAACCATGCCAAATCGAGCCGAGCGGTCGAATGTAGGCTAAACGTCATTTCCATTTTCGGACCGTAAGCCCACAGGCTCTCAGGCATCAGCATCAGCCTGTCCTCGACACTCGCAGAAGGACTGGTGGCTGCGCTGGAACACACCACACACCAGAGAAGTTCATGTGGAATTAAAAACCGAAAAAAAACGTCCGAGACTACGCGAGCGCGCGCAAGATCAGGGCTTAGAAATAAGGAGACCTCCTCCACCATTGTGGGTTGGGGTAGAATGGCGAGCAGGCAAAACCCTTGCCCACATACGCTGCCGTGCGGTGATCTACGCCTCACAACACACAGCAACAGCGCGCTTGGTCACGATCCGCTGATCCATCGTCGTCGAGAGGCGTGCGCAACCGGTTTTTCGTACCTTGTACGCGCGGCGTACGCGATGACATTTGGCGACTGTCGCTGTGGTCGTGGTGGTTCGTGACGAACGAAAGGCGCACCGGCCGAGGTCGACCGAAAGCGTAGCGTCGTAGAACACACCGCACGACGCAACGAGAAGAGAAAATTGAAGAGAAAAATTCGATTCCATCCCCCCGAAAACCACCTGATCCGAGTGACGATCTCCACCGCCATACCACGGTGATCATCATTATGCTGGCGGCGGATGCGGATGAAGCTCTCTGTGACACAGATATGGTGGCGGCGGAAACCGCACAATCGAGTGACACAGGGCCGCGCACATATGCCTTCCACCACCGACATGTCTGTCCCGAAACGTCCGGCTATCGTATCTCGACTCGGCCCCAAAAACCGTCTCCAGGAAGTGAAAGCCAGGAACTGGTATTGCACACGCGCGGCGGTCCACAGCTTTCCCGTGCGGGCTTTTGCCTCGCGCTACAAGCTCCTTCTCGCACACAAAAGGGCATCAATCAGATCACTGGTGGAGCGTCATCCCCAGCCAGCGGGAAGATCCCGGAACACCAGGGAATTTGTTGGACGCATTTTCCGTTCCCATCTGTCGAGCGACCCAATTTGCATGCTCCACGGGAATTTCTAACCGGAGAAAAACTCTACAATTCAAATTTGAACCCACTCCCTGCCACCGTGTTTCTGGGAGCGGTTAGTGACGAACGCAACATAAAGACATTTAGATACGCCGAAAGTTTTCAGCGCCGTTGACAAACCAATTAGGGAAAGCTTCAACGCCACACTAAGGGCGAAACAACCATTAGCTAGACTCCTGAGAAAATGGACAAAGTTCTAACAGCTGGTGATGCTTGCAGGGGAGTTCATCGCGTTAAAAAATCGGCCGTATATCGCGGTGTATGTGTGTTGTGCCAAAAGCAGCTTGCTGCTGGGGTTGTTCAAGCAAATCCTCGAGTATTACTTCTTTACTTACGGAACACACAGTGGCACAAGAGAACTTGCGCTTGTGTCCGTGCCAACCATGCCAAATCGAGCCGAGCGGTCGAATGTAGGCTAAACGTCATTTCCATTTTCGGACCGTAAGCCCACAGGCTCTCAGGCATCAGCATCAGCCTGTCCTCGACACTCGCAGAAGGACTGTTGGCTGCGCTGGAACACACCAGACACCAGAGAAGTTCATGTGGAATTAAAAACCGAAAAAAACGTCCGAGACTACGCGAGCGCGCGCAAGATCAGGGCTTAGGAATAAGGAGACCTCCTCCACCATTGTGGGTTGGGGTAGAATGGCGAGCAGGCAAAACCCTTGCCCACATACGCTGCCGTGCGGTGATCTACGCCTCACAACACACAGCAACAGCGCGCTTGGTCACGATCCGCTGATCCATCGTCGTCGAGAGGCGTGCGCAACCGGTTTTTCGTACCTTGTACGCGCGGCGTACGCGATGACATTTGGCGACTGTCGCTGTGGTCGTGGTGGTTCGTGACGAACGAAAGGCGCACCGGCCGAGGTCGACCGAAAGCGTAGCGTCGTAGAACACACCGCACGACGCAACGAGAAGAGAAAATTGAAGAGAAAAATTCGATTCCATCCCCCCGAAAACCACCTGATCCGAGTGACGATCTCCACCGCCATACCACGGTGATCATCATTATGCTGGCGGCGGATGCGGATGAAGCTCTCTGTGACACAGATATGGTGGCGGCGGAAACCGCACAATCGAATGACACAGGGCCGCGCACATATGCCTTCCACCACCGACATGTCTGTCCCGAAACGTCCGGCTATCGTATCTCGACTCGGCCCCAAAAACCGTCTCCAGGAAGTGAAAGCCAGGAACTGGTATTGCACACGCGCGGCGGTCCACAGCTTTCCCGTGCGGGCTTTTGCCTCGCGCTACAAGCTCCTTCTCGCACACAAAAGGGCATCAATCAGATCACTGGTGGAGCGTCATCCCCAGCCAGCGGGAAGATCCCGGAACACCAGGGAATTTGTTGGACGCATTTTCCGTTCCCATCTGTCGAGCGACCCAATTTGCATGCTCCACGGGAATTTCTAACCGGAGAAAAACTCTACAATTCAAATTTGAACCCACTCCCTGCCACCGTGTTTCTGGGAGCGGTTAGTGACGAACGCAACATAAAGACATTTAGATACGCCGAAAGTTTTCAGCGCCGTTGACAAACCAATTAGGGAAAGCTTCAACGCCACACTAAGGGCGAAACAACCATTAGCTAGACTCCTGAGAAAATGGACAAAGGTCCGAGACTACGCGAGCGCGCGCAAGATCAGGGCTTAGGAATAAGGAGACCTCCTCCACCATTGTGGGTTGGGGTAGAATGGCGAGCAGGCAAAACCCTTGCCCACATACGCTGCCGTGCGGTGATCTACGCCTCACAACACACAGCAACAGCGCGCTCGGTCACGATCCGCTGATCCGTCGTCGTCGAGAGGCGTGCGCAACCGGTTTTTCGTACCTCGTACGCGCGGCGTACGCGATGACATTTGGCGACTGTCGCTGTGGTCGTGGTGGTTCGTGACGAACGAAAGGCGCACCGGCCGAGGTCGACCGAAAGCGTAGCGTCGTAGAACACACCGCACGACGCAACGAGAAGAGAAAATTGAAGAGAAAAATTCGATTCCATCCCCCCGAAAACCACCTGATCCGAGTGACGATCTCCACCGCCATACCACGGTGATCATCATTATGCTGGCGGCGGATGCGGATGAAGCTCTCTGTGACACAGATATGGTGGCGGCGGAAACCGCACAATCGAGTGACACAGGGCCGCGCACATATGCCTTCCACCACCGACATGTCTGTCCCGAAACGTCCGGCTATCGTATCTCGACTCGGCCCCAAAAACCGACCCCAGGAAGTGAAAGCCAGGAACTGGTATTGCACACGCGCGGCGGTCCACAGCTTTCCCGTGCGGGCTTTTGCCTCGCGCTACAAGCTCCTTCTCGCACACAAAAGGGCATCAATCAGATCACTGGTGGAGCGTCATCCCCAGCCAGCGGGAAGATCCCGGAACACCAGGGAATTTGTTGGACGCATTTTCCGTTCCCATCTGTCGAGCGACCCAATTTGCATGCTCCACGGGAATTTCTAACCGGAGAAAAACTCTACAATTCAAATTTGAACCCACTCCCTGCCACCGTGTTTCTGGGAGCGGTTAGTGACGAACGCAACATAAAGACATTTAGATACGCCGAAAGTTTTCAGCGCCGTTGACAAACCAATTAGGGAAAGCTTCAACGCCACACTAAGGGCGAAACAACCATTAGCTAGACTCCTGAGAAAATGGACAAAGTTCTAACAGCTGGTGATGCTTGCAGGGGAGTTCATCGCGTTAAAAAAACGCGTTCCGTGTGCCGACGAAAGTTTGAGCTACCCTCCGGATAATGCGGGACTCCTTCTCCCCGGTACCGGAAAGTGTAGAGCTGCCGCCGTCACTCCACCGGCAGGTGTGTGGACGTCGAACGAACGGACGTGTGGAAATATTTGTTCTTCCTCGTCATGTGGACGACGAGTCTTTTGCTCTCCCCCTCTTCAATTCACATTACTGTACAAACAAAGACACCGGCATGCCGGGATCGGCGAACTTGCGATCACCGGAACATCTGCCGCACGAGAACACCGGGACACGACGGACATTGCGTTTGGGTTGGTGTGGGAGCAGGCCGCCGCAGGATAATATGCCAGACGATTCCCACACTCAAACGATGAGGGCGCTTCCTCTTTTCTTCCTGGAAGCATAAAATTATGTGTCACTTCCCAAACACAGCACATCGCCGCCTGCCCATATCGCTACATTTAACGCCTCAGCTATCATCTCTTCATAATCTTTACCGTCGCTAGTTTAGGAGGAGATGTGTGTTTTGTATTTGATGGCAAATTACCATTAGCAGACGGTCGCAAGAAGACGGACGAACGTACAAGGTACGAACGCATTATCGCACTCCACTGGCACACACACACGATAAGCTTCACCTTCATATGGGAAGCGGCGGCTTAAAATGCCGCAAAAGGTCAGTTTCTACAAAAATGGTCCTTTTCGGCACCTTCTCGAGTCGTCTCGCTTTGGTCGCGCTTCCTTTCCCGCAGCAAATAATCGGCTAAGCATCTCATCATTTTTGTCACCTTCGTGAGCGTGTGCCTCGCTCGGGCCCGCCTGTCGTCTTATCCTTCACAACGTCCGCACTACACAGTTTTTGGCAACATCGCTCCGTCATCGCACCGGCAATGGCCCACGGCTTCTTCAACGTCGGATGACGGACGGACAGACAGACAGCCCGCGCTCAGCGCAGCTGCGAGGGACAAATTAAACGAAAATTTGCTAAACATCATCAGCCCGTCAAAGCTGCGAGCGCGGTTCGACACGAGCGCTTCGGCGGCGGCAGGCATCCAACTTTTGGCACGCTTCTTGGCCGAGGAATCCGAGCCCGGCGATCGGATTTATGAAAAGTGAAGCACAACAACAAAAAACGACGGCTTTTAAAGACCACGAGGTCGCGTGCCCCCACGGGCCACCACGGGCCTCTAATGGAATCGGGCCCTCATCAGCGCTCATCTTCACCGTCTACGGCGGCGGTGTTGTGGCTGTCGTCGTTCATGTGTTCATCGTCGTCATTAGGCGAGTTAATTGCGTGTACGATGCGCGATTAACGCATGAGTTCGGCAACGAATCAAAAACAAAAAACAAAAAAAAAGGCAGCTCATCCTCTAGTGGTTTTTTGTTTCTGTAACACCACCAACCAACCAGATGAAGAAAGTCCTTCT
>KZ072526.1:235675-251387 GCA_002091845.1 Anopheles cracens
CAGCGTGTGTGGCGTGACGGCAAAAAAGGCTGCTCATATTTCACTCTTGTTTGCTGATCGAAACGCGAAAGGTTACCCCGGGACACGACCGGGGGATCCTGACCTGCTTTAAAACACCAAACGACCTGAACGCAATTAAACGCATCTACATATAGGCACGCTAAACCCATCTGACCTCTGGGTTTGCAGGCTTGCGGTTCGCCATTTGAATAAAAGTGCAATAAACCATCAGTTGGCAAACGGAAGAATCCAAACCGGCCGCCAAAGGATAATAATGAAAGCGATTCCAATGCCATAAACATTGCGGGTCGCGGCTTACAACCGATGCAGGATGATTGTAAACTGTATACGTTACACTCGCAGCATCAACAAACATCATGCAGTATGGGCTGGCCAGCGATGCGCAGCTGATTAGCGATGAGATACGACTGGAAGGAACGATTATTTATTTTACCTATTTAATGTCAAAGCGGTGAACATCCCCTGGGGAAGCTTTCCGTGCCCGATGTGTGTAAACACTCGCGCGCGCGCTCGCTTAGAAAATATATCGATTTACACCAATCCGGCTATCATTATGGTGGTGGTTTATCTATTTTCTTGCGGATGAGAATTTTCCCACAATGTCTCGCAACCGATCCCATGCAGGGAATGTGCATCTTGTCGGCTGCATTCTTCACCCCATCCAGCAAGAATGCCCGCTCCCGGCGGGGGGTGTGTTTTTGCATAATAGTTCATAAACCTCAGGATAATAACAATAAAATTCGACACAAACATTCGATCGTTTAACAACGGCTTACGCGCGGCGCTGCTGCTTCGTTCCGTCAAAGCAAATTGACGATTCTCTTTTCCCGAGATTCGATTTAATGATGCTCCGAACGGTCGTCTTACGTCACCGTCTTCCCGTCGCTGGAAGGGTGCGCTGCTGTGCGCCGGTAAGGATCGAAGACCCCGCCGCACATGAATGAAAAGGGGCTAGAAGAAACCTCCCGAGCAGTGGAACCCATTCTACCCCCTTGTTCCCTCTGTGTCCTGCGCGTAAGCGAAACGAAATCGTTTTCATGCCATGCGATCATTTATCACCTGCAAACCATCACCCCATCATCATCATCATTTTTTTGTGTGTGTTGAAGGATCAGGTTTCCCCCTTTCTTCACTTTCTGATCAACCGTTCTTTGTGTGTCGCGTTTATCGCGCGCGCGCTCGCATTTTCCACGGCCCCTTTATTCCACGCTTGACGCGGCGCTGTCGATTGTGCGTGAGAGCCGCTGCTTGTCGTCGCGATGCAGCGATTTGCATTGTTTAGGGAAAAATTGTTTCTTTCGACAAAACTCCCCGAAGAACTAGGGGCACAACAGGGAAGAAGGGAGAAAAGAATTGGCAGGGAGAACTTCCCGGGGCTCGCGACGCTAATCGGGTAACAAGTTCCTTAAAACACCGCGTCCAATTTCTTCGGCAATCAACCACTTACACACGTCATCGACTGGCCATCGCGATATGGCGGACACCCGATGTTTCTCACAGGAACGCGGGCAAGAAACGTTGTTCTATGGGAAATTTGTTTTCCGTTGACCGGGTTGCATTTTTTAAGTGCCTCGGTCAGCTTTGTACGAACGGCTTTAAGCGGTCCAATTATGAGTGTGCCAAAAACCCAGTGAGAAAGGAACCATTTTTTTTAGTCAGGGCAAAAAAAATCCAACAAACCGCTATAAAACCGGCAAATCATAAATCAAGATCTTTTAATAGCCCTGTAATAACAATGACTGCGCACATATCCTCCAGTTTCCTGCTCGGCGTCTTTACCCGCCGCGAAAGGCGTAGGGGCGAGCAGTGGAAATAATGGCAAACAAAGGGACCGAAGCTGGCCATCAGCACCCAGCGATTTCCCACTGAGTGCAACAATTTCACGCCACGACCCGCTCTCTCTCCGCTTATCCCTCTCGTCGTGGTTTGTTCCGCAACACCCCTTCGGAAGAAAAGGTTCTGAAGATTAAGGTAGTCCTCCGTTCTGCACGCGATATCGGGTCGGATTTGAATACGCCTTCCCGTCGCTGGAAGGGTGCGCTGCTGTGCGCCGGTAAGGATCGAAGACCCCGCCGCACATGAATGAAAAGGGGCTAGAAGAAACCTCCCGAGCAGTGGAACCCATTCTACCCCCTTGTTCCCTCTGTGTCCTGCGCGTAAGCGAAACGAAATCGTTTTCATGCCATGCGATCATTTATCACCTGCAAACCATCACCCCATCATCATCATCATCATCGGGGAAGGAAAAATCACATCAAATGATGATGCGGTCGCTTTAAGGAACACCACTATGGCAACCGATTCGCAGTATAATAAGCTTCTTTTCTTTCGCCTTTCGAGTCCCGCATGCAAAACAACAATAATATGCCGACCGCTTCTGCATGCTTTCTCCGCATGGGGGTTCTCCGCATGGCCCGGAATCGGAAGCGAAAGCGTAATTGTTTCGTTTCGTTAATACTAAGCCGTCGAAAGAAAAGAGTTCCTTCTGCGTTGCCATTGTTGCGGAATGGGACGAGATCGTTCCCCCGTTGTTGTGTGCGGAAAGAAAAAGGAAGCGGGTGATCATTTTCCATAAGCTCGTAACGTTGTTTCGCGTAGAAAATCTTCGCGTCAACACGGGTGGCTTGCTAACAACCCGTGCATGCATGATTTGCGATTGGCGGGCCGCCGGTGGTGCAGAAAGATAAAGAACGTAAACAGGGAGTTTTTCGGCAGCTTATTACCATGCCTGTCGCAATAAAGTTTAATTTTTTATGTTCGAGAACACATTACGGCACAGTCCGTGGTGGTCCGCGGCAAATGGGAGAAAAACTGAATATTTCACACCAATAAAAACAAGCGAAACGTTGTTGCGACTTCTTCTGTTTCATTCTGCGCAGATTGCCACCTTCGCTCTGGTGTGCAGCAAAGCAAAGGGGACGAGCGAGGACACCATGCTGCTTCTAGTTTGGTTCCCACCGGGTGGGAAAGCAAACACAAAAACGCATAGTTTATCCTTCCCCAGGAGTATCCCGGAGCCTTCGTGAAAATGTGCTTTTGATTACGGCTGCGTGGGAATTGCCATACTGGCTCTGGTGCTCGACCGCCCTGGAATCGCTAAGCTAACCGGGAAAGTTATCTAGTTGTGACGTTAGACACAAAAAAAGGAAGGAAATGAAGCAAAAACATCACACAAACACAAACCGTGCATAGGAAACGTCAGAGCGCTGGGAACGTTGCTACCATGACGGTGCGCGCGGCTTGTTGGCTTACATTTTTCCAGTTCGGTCCTCGTGGTCAAGCGCGTCTGTGTCTGTCCCTTACGCTCGGTTCGCTACCGATTGGATAGATTTCCGCACAAACACATCCCATTTTTGGCAGTGTCGGTTGCACGGAAAAGGTTTTACGATCCTCATCGCCAGCCCGGGCGTGGCGTGCTCCGGCGGCAATTTGAGTGAATGCTGATTAGTTTGCTTCCGGTCAGGGTCACACCTTGCGAATGCCGGCCTGCCTTTGTACCGTTACCGGTAGACCATTTCGGGACAATCGCCCGACCGTGGATGGGAATAGGGAAACGCATAAATCTGCCGCAAACAAACGCGTTGCGCGTATAGTCTGTTTGCCAAATCATCCAATATCTAGCCCGCCTCCTGCTGGGAGAACAATGTCCCTTTGCGAAATAATTCAACCACCCGGGCGCGGACATTGGATGATTGCATCAAACCACGCCGTTACGGAGCGCCGTCTCCCTCCCTCAATACACACCACACAACGGCAATAACCATAATAATTACCGGTTTGCTTCGGAGCCACAAACCGACGCTTCTTACTGTGCCGCTTGCTTCTCCGGCGAAAAGGGAAACACGGGCGAGCTAAAGTGACAAAAAAGGGACGATTATTTTCAACGCCGGTGCAGAGAGCCCCGCCGACTGCGAAAACTGTCGATGTCGAAATTGAACGACGGAGTCAACGCTCGCTCGCGCGCAAACAAAACAGCCAAACGATCATTTCGCTCACCGCAGGACACACACATATAAGAAACGGGTTTTTTTTTCTTGTTGGTGTTGCCGGAAAGGGTTTTTTAATCACCCCCGGGGAGGGTGACTTCGGTTACTTCGGCATCCTTTTTCTTCCACCCGCGGGGCGAGTCCTCCCGAAGAATGGAAAGTATTCCCGGTGCTCGTCTTCAAGGCGTTCCCATCGATATTGCACTTCCTCCTAGAGCTCCCGGGGAGGTCCTTCTTTCGTCGTCCTTGCGCGGTGATGGAAAAATAATGATCGATTTTTTTTTTTCGTTAGTTCACTTTTCTTTAATGAGGTTTCGATTTTTTCGAAAGCACCAGAAACTCCTTCGACTTTTTCGAAGGCCCTGCCGAGTTCGTTCTTGATGCCGATGAGGATTTTTTGCCACCTTCGCTCTGGTGTGCAGCAAAGCAAAGGGGACGAGCGAGGACACCATGCTGCTTCTAGTTTGGTTCCCACCGGGTGGGAAAGCAAACACAAAAACGCATAGTTTATCCTTCCCCAGGAGTATCCCGGAGCCTTCGTGAAAATGTGCTTTTGATTACGGCTGCGTGGGAATTGCCATACTGGCTCTGGTGCTCGACCGCCCTGGAATCGCTAAGCTAACCGGGAAAGTTATCTAGTTGTGACGTTAGACACAAAAAAGGAAGGAAATGAAGCAAAAACATCACACAAACACAAACCGTGCATAGGAAACGCCAGAGCGCTGGGAACGTTGCTACCATGACGGTGCGCGCGGCTTGTTGGCTTACATTTTTCCGGTCCGGTCCTTGTGGTCAAGCGCGGCTGTGTCTGTCCCTTACGCTCGGTTCGCTACCGATTGGATAGATTTCCGCACAAACACATCCCATTTTTGGCAGTGTCGGTTGCACGGAAAAGGTTTTACGATCCTCATCGCCAGCCCGGGCGTGGCGTGCTCCGGCGGCAATTTGAGTGAATGCTGATTAGTTTGCTTCCGGTCAGGGTCACACCTTGCGAATGCCGGCCTGCCTTTGTACCGTTACCGGTAGACCATTTCGGGACAATCGCCCGACCGTGGATGGGAATAGGGAAACGCATAAATCTGCCGCAAACAAACGCGTTGCGCGTATAGTCTGTTTGCCAAATCATCCAATATCTAACCCGCCTCCTGCTGGGAGAACAATGTCCCTTTGCGAAGTAATTCAACCACCCGGGCGCGGACATTGGATGATTGCATCAAACAGCGCCGTTACGGAGCGCCGTCTCCCTCCCTCAATACACACCACACAACGGCAATAACCATAATAATTACCGGTTTGCTTCGGACCCACCGGCCATAAGCGCATGTAAATGTGTAAAGCTGCACAATGTGCGCCTTTTTGACTCAGCAGCAGCGCGTTCGAGATTTAATTAAACCATCTATTCATAATCGATGTTCGGGGTCCGTAGTCGATCCATTTTTCTGTTGCAATCTGACAGCACAATGTCTCAATTCACGTCCCGATCCCGTTTGCGATGTGGTTGCTCAGTTGTGGAAAGTTGCGGAACGACCGAACCGTACCGACGAACGATGCGGTTCGTCCCTCTGGGGAAGAATTTCGGAAGCTTTCATCTACCGTACACGTCGCCCGCACGGCAATGTGCAATGTATGCACTGAACAGCATGAGATCATTCGTTGCGTTTGCGGGAATCCTTCCCACAGGACATATGGGTGCTGAGTTTCGTTGTACCTTGTGTAGCAGCAACCAGAGCACGGGAACAATTTCGAAAACACCGTGTTGACATTCGATGCCCGGAAGCGTAGTGTTGGCGTTTTTCAAATTCCTGCGCCCCTTCGCTTCGACTTCCAACAGACGGTTTGTGAGGGAAGCGTCCATTGAAAGAGGGAAGAAGCTCTCGATAAGAATAGCCACCTCGTGTTCGGTGCTTGGAACGTCCATCGCTTGCTGAGGGAAACATCTTCGAGCAAACCGACAGTTCAATCAGTGGAATGCAAAGCTCGGTGTGTGGTGGAATTCATTCACGAAATTGCTCTGCTCCAACGCATTCGATATCCAACCGAACTTCCAAATTTCTGAACGCGAAGCTTCCAAAAGGTAAACTTACACGCGGTATCATGTTCGTGCGGTTGTCTGGAAGCATCCCAGGTGCCCTCACCGAAGACTTAATGACATACCCACAGCGAAGGGAGCGAGCGTGCATGCGGTTCCAACGATCAGTTTGCGCGTGGGCCGTCCACAGTGTGGGTCGTAACGATGGCACTCGACAGAAATTTGATTCCGAACGCGTCTCAGGGCCTGATCATCAACCGCGACGCCATTAGTGCGCACGCACGCACACTCCCGCCAGTCCGCTTCCCCTGGGTATGAAATGGAACCCGCCGCGACAACCGTTTAGTGACCACCTACAGTCCCGCCCACCTTCGTGCTCCACGTGATCGTTCACGGAAGAATTAGAATTTTTAATTTCGATTCTAGACCCCTTCCAGAACAAAGGATGCTCTTGGCGCCCGTCGCTCGACGCCGACGTTTGCTGATTTTTTCGGGAGTAAACGCCGGTAGCGGCACCGGGCCGAATATTCGATTGCGCCGCCTCCCCCAGGGGGGAACACTTTCACCTGGGAGTCTTAATTTTTGGAGGACTTTGGAGAAGCGTCAGCACAGCCCACGGCAATCACAATCGGCAGATAAATTCCGAACGAAGACCCCCGAAGACCAGCGCGCCAGAGAGTGAGGAGTAGACCCAGAAATTAAGACATCGTCGATTCCCCGGTCCCACTTCAGCAGCTCACTCCGTTCGCTTAGCATACTAATTGGATGGTAATTAGTGTCTCACCCGTGGCACTGTGCAGCAGTGCTCGCCGGCGTGGATGGCCGGAGCTCGGATGGTAAATTGTTTTACCTTAATTAGCCTGAGCAAACGGACGCGAACCCGAAACCCGCGGAAACCTCCGGCGAATCAAACCCGTTCGGGATGGATGGCGGTGTGATTGTGTCTTCTAGGAAACAGGTAGCACCGACCGGTGCAGAGTGTTCCTACCAAGCGATTAATTCCTAGCACCGGCTCCGGAACTCCTCCCGCGCGGTGTCCATTGTTTCGCGTCGGAAGTGGAGTTTGCTTTTTGGAAATTGAATTCCAGAACGGCGGCCGTGCGGTAGGTGCGCGGGTTTAGATTACTCATGCGGAGGAGTTCCCCGTAGCGTTTATTTGCATTCTCGCGCTACGGCTGCCGACAGGAGGTCCCATCATCAGCGGCCGTCGGACACGCCGGACCGAGTCGTTTCGCATCCGGCGGCGCATCGCGGTCGCTTAATCACACCATAAATCATGATGTACCCCGTGCGATGCACGGGAGAAGCCACATTTTTCTGCCCCATCAAGCTCACCCCCCATCATTCTTGCTGCTCTGCATCTGCTTTCTTCATTTGCAGCGATTTTTTCCTTCATTACTTTCCTCACAGCTTCTCGCGACGCGACCTTTCTTCGGTTTCGCGGTCCAACACACTGAGCCGCGAGCGAGTGCAACTGGTTCGGAACTGGTCCGCGCAAAGGGAGAGAAAACGGCCCGGGCGAAACACAAATCGCCATAATCCTTAGTCTGTTTTTTTGCGCCGCCGGTTGGGAAATCCTCTTTCAAGCTTCGTTGGCAATGGCTTTGAAAAAGGGGGCAAAATATGCAAATTGAAAACGATACCTTCAAGCCCTTCTATGCTGGCTGCAGTGTCCGACCCGGGTGCCGGTGCTCGATGAAGTTGTCAGAGGAACGAATCCGACGCGTATCGCAACGGAGAAGTGCATCCACATCCAGCTGCAGCTGGCCGGCAAGCGCACGCCACTGCGCTTGCGAAGTGTGCACCTCTAGTGCTGTGTGTTTACGGAAATCGTGGGTTTGAAGAGGCCACCATACCGTGTTCCGCACTCCGCTAATAGGTTAGCCGCGCTCGAGAGCCACGGAATTAAGCGCCAATTATTGTTTAATAAAGAGTCCTCTCGTGGGGGGGGAGAAAAAATCGGATTCGGTATCGAAAATTATAGGGCAAATAAATCAATCCGCCGGGTGCACGCGCTCATTCTGGGCCGCGGCAGCACCACAAGGGAGTCCCAAGTGTACTCATTCACCGAAAGTATTCACAACTCGTGATCGAGAGGCCAAAACACACTCGAAAGGCGATTCTTTTGCGATTTATTGCGCGTTGCCTCATGCCGGTCCGATCGACAGACCGACCAGAGAGGTCTGTTGTGTTGCGCAAAGCTTTAAATTGTGCATGGGCCGCTTTTTGTACGGCTGCAGCCACTCGCTCATCTTTCCTCCAGAGCGGATCGAGCTCACTATTTTGCGTGTGTCTAGTTTGGAAAGAAGAAAGGATTCAACAGTCAAATAAAAAACCTCCAATCTTCTCCCGGGGGGGACACTACAAAAAAGGTGAAATAATCACACAAAACTAGCGCCTAATAGGTGTTTGATGGCAACTGCTTTTTTAGTACCAGCGCAACACCACCATTACAGCTGACGCGGCAAAGGTGTCAATCACTTTACGCGCCGCCACGCTTTACGCTTCTCTGCTGGCTAGAGCGACAGACAACACACGAGAAGCGCACGATTTGCCTAAAGCTAGTTAAATAATTGATTTTTTTATCACGCACGACGCGTCCGTCCTCATCATGAGGTGACCTCCGCGCTTCGAGAGAAGTTTGGTAGGGGGTGTAGTGATGTGAAATAGGCAACCGAGCGCGTGAGAGATTGCCGCGGCTGTCGTGTTTACGATGACGAAATTAAACGCAATCGCACGAACCGAACCGTGAGGAAGAGGAAGCGAACCTTTCCTGGAAGCATTTTCTCAGCCAGACGTTTGCGAAATGAGTCGGAATGAGGTGATCCAAAGCCTGTGCAGTGCGCTTTGTTTTTTTCGGGAACCTTCTCATTCCCGGCTTCATTGCAAGTCATCCGTTGCATCCGTAATGCGCGCGGCGTATAAAAAACACACATCTCCCTCCGGGGTTTGTTCGTATTCTAACGCATCCCGGTTGGATTCCTTTCAACCAAAAATCGCCCGCAACACCGTTCGCCACAAAGCCGATACTCGATCGAAGGTTTACCCCGGTACATGGTGTCTTTTTTATCTTTTTGAAACAAAAAAAAAACTGTCCACTGTACTCGCGCACCACCAACCCAAGCGAGGCGCGTCCACAAACAGCGCCAACAGGCGAAACGAAATCCTCACGCAAAGGGTAATGCGATATGTTTGCTTTCAATTATTTTCTATTATTTCAATAAACACGTTCTCCCGTCGAAAAGGATTTACCTTTCTCTCGGGGTGTCCGCAAACGCATTTTTCCCTCTGTACTCCCTTTTCCCGAGTGAGTGAGTCCTTTATCCGGTTGTCAATATTGATGCGATTTGAAACAGGATTGGGAGACTTCAGGTTGGAAAACTTTTACCTAAAATCATAAACTTTGTGCCCGTCCGGTGGTAGTGGCATGCATTCTCCATACATTTCACGGTCATGTCTCGGGAATCCGAATGTTGCGAAACGAAGGCACAGTAAAACAAATCCCATCCCGGCTGGTGTTGCCGCCGTCGCCGCCGTCGCCGCCGGTTGGGAAATCCTCTTTCAAGCTTCGTTGGCAATGGCTTTGAAAAAGGGGGCAAAATATGCAAATTGAAAACGATTTTTTTGTTGTTTTGCCTGTCCCCGAAGAGCGGACCAGCGGAGTAAATGGATGCGCCCATTTGTTTCAATTACAACCGAAATTTGTACCTCGTTTGCGTTGGATTGCGTTTTCTTGACCTGTCCCTCTGGTCCTCGTCGGGGTTGTGGTCAGCGGCGGTCTGCGGATCTGCTGACCGCAGTGACCCTTTCCATATCCAGTGCACAACGGTTCGGTTCGGTTTCCAACAGACAGCCGGCCTTTTTCCCACACGAAATGCAACGCTCCGAAGTACGTCATCATTGCCAGCGAAGCACCGTGCCAAACGCCTGAAAGTATGCAATCCAATGCGTGCAACGCGCTCATGTGCTCGCAGCAAAAAGTAGTACAAAAAATGGAATTTTAATTTACACCACCGAAAAAAAACACTTACGCAACGAAGCGAATGATCCCATCTTCACACCCAACCGGACCACGCAGGGCCGCCGCACAGTCGTCATCTCATTGCGAATGCAGCCCCGAGAGTTGCGTCGGATCGGAACGGATTTGGAACGGAACGGGGCGCGCGCGCACCCGCTCGTGACGCTTCGTTTGTAAATCAACCGGTTATTTGTTTATGATTGTCACGTGTGTAAAGTGATCCAAAGCCTGTGCAGTGCGCTTTGTTTTTTTCGGGAACCTTCTCATTCCCGGCTTCATTGCAAGTCATCCGTTGCATCCGTAATGCGCGCGGCGTATAAAAAACACACATCTCCCTCCGGGGTTTGTTCGTATTCTAACGCATCCCGGTTGGATTCCTTTCAACCAAAAATCGCCCGCAACACCGTTCGCCACAAAGCCGATACTCGATCGAAGAGTTTTTTTCGAACCTTCTCATTCCCGGCTTCATTGCAAGTCATCCGTTGCATCCGTAATGCGCGCGGCGTATAAAAAACACACATCTCCCTCCGGGGTTTGTTCGTATTCTAACGCATCCCGGTTGGATTCCTTTCAACCAAAAATCGCCCGCAACACCGTTCGCCACAAAGCCGATACTCGATCGAAGGTTTACCCCGGTACATGGTGTCTTTTTTATCTTTTTGAAACAAAAAAAAAACTGTCCACTGTACTCGCGCACCACCAACCCAAGCGAGGCGCGTCCACAAACAGCGCCAACAGGCGAAACGAAATCCTCACGCAAAGGGTAATGCGATATGTTTGCTTTCAATTATTTTCTATTATTTCAATAAACACGTTCTCCCGTTGAAAAGGATTTACCTTTCTCTCGGGGTGTCCGCAAACGCATTTTTCCCTCTATACTCCCTTTTGCCGAGTGAGTGAGTCCTTTATCCGGTTGTCAATATTGATGCGATTTGAAACAGGATTGGGAGACTTCAGGTTGGAAAACTTTTACCTAAAATCATAAACTTTGTGCCCGTCCGGTGGTAGTGGCATGCATTCTCCATACATTTCACGGTCATGTCTCGGGAATCCGAATGTTGCGAAACGAAGGCACAGTAAAACAAATCCCATCCCGGCTGGTGTTGCCGCCGTCGCCGCCGTCGCCGCCGGTTGGGAAATCCTCTTTCAAGCTTCGTTGGCAATGGCTTTGAAAAAGGGGGCAAAATATGCAAATTGAAAACGATACCTTCAAGCCCTTCTATGCTGGCTGCAGTGTCCGACCCGGGTGCCGGTGCTCGATGAAGTTGTCAGAGGAACGAATCCGACGCGTATCGCAACGGAGAAGTGCATCCACATCCAGCTGCAGCTGGCCGGCAAGCGCACGCCACTGCGCTTGCGAAGTGTGCACCTCTAGTGCTGTGTGTTTACGGAAATCGTGGGTTTGAAGAGGCCACCATACCGTGTTCCGCACTCCGCTAATAGGTTAGCCGCGCTCGAGAGCCACGGAATTAAGCGCCAATTATTGTTTAATAAAGAGTCCTCTCGTGGGGGGGGAGAAAAAATCGGATTCGGTATCGAAAATTATAGGGCAAATAAATCAATCCGCCGGGTGCACGCGCTCATTCTGGGCCGCGGCAGCACCACAAGGGAGTCCCAAGTGTACTCATTCACCGAAAGTATTCACAACTCGTGATCGAGAGGCCAAAACACACTCGAAAGGCGATTCTTTTGCGATTTATTGCGCGTTGCCTCATGCCGGTCCGATCGACAGACCGACCAGAGAGGTCTGTTGTGTTGCGCAAAGCTTTAAATTGTGCATGGGCCGCTTTTTGTACGGCTGCAGCCACTCGCTCATCTTTCCTCCAGAGCGGATCGAGCTCACTATTTTGCGTGTGTCTAGTTTGGAAAGAAGAAAGGATTCAACAGTCAAATAAAAAACCTCCAATCTTCTCCCGGGGGGGACACTACAAAAAAGGTGAAATAATCACACAAAACTAGCGCCTAATAGGTGTTTGATGGCAACTGCTTTTTTAGTACCAGCGCAACACCACCATTACAGCTGACGCGGCAAAGGTGTCAATCACTTCACGCGCCGCCACGCTTTACGCTTCTCTGCTGGCTAGAGCGACAGACAACACACGAGAAGCGCACGATTTGCCTAAAGCTAGTTAAATAATTGATTTTTTTATCACGCACGACGCGTCCGTCCTCATCATGAGGTGACCTCCGCGCTTCGAGAGAAGTTTGGTAGGGGGTGTAGTGATGTGAAATAGGCAACCGAGCGCGTGAGAGATTGCCGCGGCTGTCGTGTTTACGATGACGAAATTAAACGCAATCGCACGAACCGAACCGTGAGGAAGAGGAAGCGAACCTTTCCTGGAAGCATTTTCTCAGCCAGACGTTTGCGAAATGAGTCGGAATGAGCCTGTTTGCACGCGCACCTGGGACAGTGCTTCTCCAATGTGCTTCAAATACATTCGACGGTAGTCCACTTTTGGAGTTTTCTTGAATCTGAGGTAAAGATTCATTGGAATCAGTATTCGAATCTCTAAAAGAACATAAAACTTTAAGGATTAATGATTTTCTGAAGATTCCTATAAATATTTAAGGATTCATGAGTTCTTGAAGTACATGATCCATGTTCCAACGGGCCTTAATGACATATATAACAATTGATAAGCACATAACTAAATAGCGAACATGGTTTCTCGCCCGATCAATGCACTCAGAAGCAGCTCCGTGGGCATCTTAATCAACCCGCAATCGATGTGTCATAAAGCCATAAAAACGAAACCCATTCTTTGCCCACAGACGTCTCACAAAACACAGCCCACGAGGCATTCTCTAAAACAAGAGGGTCCCCGTTCCACCTAAGCACGCTGTTATTAATCACCATCAATTACCATCCCGGCTGGTGTGTGTTTGGGTTGCTTTTGATCGGCGGGGGAAAAAAAATTGTCGAAAGAAACAATTTTTCCCTAAACAATGCAAATCGCTGCATCGCGACGACAAGCAGCGGCTCTCACGCACAATCGACAGCGCCGCGTCAAGCGTGGAATAAAGGGGCCGTGGAAAATGCGAGCGCGCGCGCGATAAACGCGACACACAAAGAACGGTTGATCAGAAAGTGAAGAAAGGGGGAAACCTGATCCTTCAACACACACAAAAAAAAACCCGGGAGAAATGGTGTAAGTGAAAGTTGTTCCACCCGTTGGTGCGTATTCAAATCCGACCCGATATCGCGTGCAGAACGGAGGACTACCTTAATCTTCAGAACCTTTTCTTCCGAAGGGGTGTTGCGGAACAAACCACGACGAGAGGGATAAGCGGAGAGAGAGCGGGTCGTGGCGTGAAATTGTTGCACTCAGTGGGAAATCGCTGGGTGCTGATGGCCAGCTTCGGTCCCTTTGTTTGCCATTATTTCCACTGCTCGCCCCTACGCCTTTCGCGGCGGGTAAAGACGCCGAGCAGGAAACTGGAGGATATGTGCGCAGTCATTGTTATTACAGGGCTATTAAAAGATCTTGATTTATGATTTGCCGGTTTTATAGCGGTTTGTTGGATTTTTTTGCCCTGACTAAAAAAATGGTTCCTTTCTCACTGGGTTTTTGGCACACTCATAATTGGACCGCTTAAAGCCGTTCGTACAAAGCTGACCGAATGGGTTTGCAGACGGGTTGGACAAATTATTTGCTTGGAATATGTGCGGAAGAAGTAAAACTTTTTCCTTACCACCGTCGATCGGCCGAGGGAACAGCGGGCACAAAAACAGAAATGGATGTTGATCAAGGAATCTGAAGACAACCGGGAAACCCTTGTGCGCGCGCGGTGACTTATCGATTTTCGGTACCCGCGGCGGCCACTCTCTCAAGGGCTCTTTTTTGCATCGCGTCTTGCGTTTGACAAATGGGTCCTACAAATTCGGTAACTTCCCAGCGACGACGGTGGTCATCCCGCTCGGGAGAACTTTTCTTCCCCTCCAAGGTCTCAAATAAATCCGGCGCGGACAGCGGATCATTGAAACGGTTGACGGAAACGACGGCGAAAAGAACGCCGACTAAGATGGTACTTAAAAAATGCAACCCGGTCAACGGAAAACAAATTTCCCATAGAACAACGTTTCTTGCCCGCGTTCCTGTGAGAAACATCGGGTGTCCGCCATATCGCGATGGCCAGTCGATGACGTGTGTAAGTGGTTGATTGCCGAAGAAATTGGACGCGGTGTTTTAAGGAACTTGTTACCCGATTAGCGTCGCGAGCCCCGGGAAGTTCTCCCTGCCAATTCTTTTCTCCCTTCTTCCCTGTTGTGCCCCTAGTTCTTCGGGGATTATTGTCGAAAGAAACAATTTTTCCCTAAACAATGCAAATCGCTGCATCCTTTTTTGTCACTTTAGCTCGCCCGTGTTTCCCTTTTCGCCGGAGAAGCAAGCGGCACAGTAAGAAGCGTCGGTTTGTGGCACGCAAGTGAGGCAGAAAGTGCAATTATACCACACAAACGCTTCCGAAATCGAAATTACCGTTCCACTTTCCCGCAAGCGGCGGCAGGACGTTTCGTTGCGGGAGATGTTCGGGAACGGTTACGGAAAGGGTCGATCGTCGGTCGTTGCTTGGTGTACCCGGGGGCTGCGCTGCTTTGTCCCGAAGGGCAAAATTGATTTCCGGCCAATAAAGGCAGAGTTTCGTTGGGGTTTTCAATTGTGAACTGCTAAATGCAAATCCGGTTTTTACATGCCCACTGTCTCGCGGTTGTGCTAGTGTAAAATACTAATTACGCTGAGTTTCTTTTTAAAAGGTTTCGTTTTTTACAGAAATCATGTCTTCATCCTGTCGTAAAAATTGATTGACAAAGTGCTTGCAAAAATGAACGAATCCTTGACTTAAGATCTTGAAAAACATGTACATTTTCGTTTGAAAATTGGGGACAAAAATCGGTTGTAAACATAAATTGACTGCAAGCGCCCTCAAGAAATGAGTGATGCTTGCAAAACGTCAACCTTTCTCCTTGAGACAAGGTGGATATTTATAGTTTTCCATTTTTATTACGTACAGCGAACTGAAAAAACTCACAAAAAACCCTCGGACGTGCTCGTGACAACCGCGTGCAACGAACGAAAACCAACGAAGTCCATGTTTCCGGGCTTAAGATGATTTCAACGCTTTTTTTCCATCCCTTCTCGACCGTTCCTTTTCTCACGCAAATTATGCTGGTTGGCCAAAGATGCACACCGAAAACGAAACGGCGGTGCGCACACTGTTTGCAGAGTGACACTTGACTTTTGCCTTCCGCTCGGTCGGCCGAGGGAACAGCGGGCACAAAAACAGAAATGGATGTTGATCCAGGAATCTGAAGACAACCGGGACAACCCGTGTGCGCGCGGTGACTTATCGATTTTCGGTACCCGCGGCGGCCACTCTCTCAAGGGCTCTTTTTTGCATCGCGTCTTGCGTTTGACAAATGGGTCCTACAAATTCGGTAACTTCCCAGCGACGACGGTGGTCATCCCGCTCGGGAGAACTTTTCTTCCCCTCCAAGGTCTCAAATAAATCCGGCGCGGACAGCGGATCATTGAAACGGTTGACGGAAAAGACGGCGAAAAGAACGCCGACTAAGATGGCACTTAAAAAATGCAACCCGGTCAACGGAAAACAAATTTCCCATAGAACAACGTTTCTTGCCCGCGTTCCTGTGAGAAACAT
>KZ072531.1:33541-47887 GCA_002091845.1 Anopheles cracens
GATCGCGGAGTTCTTTCCGTGCTAATTAATTCTTGCTTCCTCTTGTGTCCGAAAAATTTCGGAAGAAGTGTGCGAAATAAAAATGGACACATACACAGACGCGCGAGCGCGAAAAGAATTGGTCATGCTGCTGGGGTATGTGCGTGTTTGTGCGTATGTTTGCCGCATGTTTGCCCTTGAACCTGAAATTCTCGGTTGTTGATTTGTCGTGCTCGCTCGCTCTGTTTCGCTCTGGCGCATGGAACCGAAAATTCGATGGTGGTATTGAGCAGACCAAGAAGAAGAAGAGAAAACACAACGCGGATGGCAATTTGTTGTGTGCGATTTTTTATTCATTCACATTTAGCAGCAGCACGGTCAAGGGTGTATTGGTGACTGTGCCATGCCAGCGCCGAATGTTGGGGTTGATGATGATGATGACGCTGCCATCATATGGGGAGCCGTTACAAGATTTGTTGGTGCGCGTGTGTGAATGCGTTGGAGCGAACGACGAATTTTGGACCGAAAATTTCTCATTTATATTCTGAACGACCGTTCTCGTTCTCTTTCTCTCTCTTTCGCTCCCTCGCCTTTTCTGTATCTCTACTCTCGAATAAGCTAATGGGAATTGCTTTGGGAAACGAGATGAAGCTTCTCTGTTGTTTTGTATTTTTAAGTACATTCCCTGTCTCGCTCGCCCCAACAAACACACACCCCACCCCACGCCGAACAGAACACTTCCATCGGCACAGAAAACACGTTCAGAAGCCACCTGGTTTCTACGTTCTTAGCCCATCGGGTCGTCAGAGGTGATTTTGGAAGGGGAGCTGATGATGGATTGATGAATAACCCGGACAAAGAGAGAATTAGGTAACAATTGGTTGTTCTACAAGCTGTGAGTGACACAACTGGGCAATTGCTTGCGTAATTCATCCAGTGAAGCTGAACTAACCACTCTTTGAGTCATTTCATCGATTTTCCCAACCATGTTTCCATGTCGATTCGCTCTAGTTTTATGCTTTTCTTCCTTTATATTGCGAGGATAACAACTTTTCCATATTTGAGTGCAAAATATATCGAGTTACATACGCTCAGTATACTACTTTCATGTCCTCTCTTTCTATGACAAGATTAAAAAACTAATCATTTTTTAACATTATCACAACTGTTTTGTTCAATCCTTCTTATATTACCTTGCATTGCTTTCGTGATAGTGTTACATACTTTTTGCAGAATGTTCTCAATCCTGTTTTTGCCCTTGAAATCTGTTTCGGGTTCCACTGACCGGCAGGGTTTTGAACGCCATTGCGCAGTGGTGTCGCCTTCACCTTCACCTTGCTCTTTGAATGACGACGGAGGAGGAATATGGTTGAAGGAAGTGTGATATTTTGCGAAAAGTGAGAAATCAACCGTCCCATCGAGCCAATGTTCTCCGTCGAGTGACGGGTTGTGTGTGTGTAAGTGTTTGTGATTCCGATGGACAGGTCCAATTTTTCTGTTTTTTTATAACCGATTCGGCGTCGTCTTCCGCGCGCCAACCGTGGTGGCGTTTAGCCCTGACCGAGCCCTTCACCGGTCGACTACCCCAATTCTGTCTCGGCACGATTCGCGACTCCCTGACCTCATGAGAAGCGCGGCACCCGCCGCGATCGACTCAGAACATTTATTCGCTCGCTGTGAGGGTTTGTTTTTTTCGGTAACTCGAGAAGGTGAGTGTGAGTGCCAAATTTGGATGATGGGGAAGTTTTTGTGGACGAAATGTTGAAGGATTTTTCCGGTACTCTCGTCTACCGTGGAGGTGGTTGGCTGTTGATGGTGCGTGGAGAGGTGAATGAATCGTACAAGGATGATTATGGGGGGTACATGTTGGTAAAAGTATCACTTTCTGTGGCTCACACCGCACCGGGGGATTTCTGAAATGAAACTGCAGGATACATAGTTATGGAAAAGACGGCTAGAGTTATTGTAAACAATGGTACATTTTGATTCAAAAAGGACCTGTGCCAGTAGAAATTCTCAAAACATAAAGTTTGAGGGACATGCATAAAGAGAGAAAGCGCGAAAACCCTATCATGGACGAACGGAGACCGGAGACTGATGTAATGAGATGTAGATTTTGATGGAGATAATTCATTTTCAAATAGCAATTCAACAGTAAAAAGCTTAAAATTAAGCGTTTGAAATCTACAAAAACGTTGGAAAAATACCTTAAATACGTGTTTTGTAACCAAACTTCATTAAAAAACAAAAATAGACCAAAAACAATGTAATAATAAGGTCTATGTCTCTTAAAATGTCAAAAAGACGAAACAAAGATAAAAAAAAAACATTAAAATACCATTCGAAACGTAAAAAAACAATAGAACAATGTAAAAAAAAACTCTGTACGTGGAAAAAATATTGTCAAAATGGTAAATAGTTGAAACAACAAAGTAGAGAAAATTTGTGCAAAACAGTACAAAAAGAAATTAGGTAGAAACCAACACAAACGAAACGAGGTAAAATGAAAATAAATTGCCATTCGTTTGCCATTCGTTATTCAACAGCAAAGTATTTCAAGTTACCTGCCGAAATGTGACAAAAGAAACGAATAAAACTTATACGCAAATAGACATAACCCGATGAAACAAGTAAGATATGAAAGAAGAAGCGTAATGCTCGAAAACACTATAACAAATTAGATAACAAATTAGATTAGAACAAAAGATCGTAATGTAAAAGAACCGAAGAAACCTTCAAAACGAAAAGGAATACTACACAATGAAACGGCGTAAAGCAGCAAAGAAGTAGATCATATGATACGGAAATGCTTTCGTTCCACTACCACCGCTACTGATGCTCTCTGCCTGCTCAATACAGGTACACGAAGTGTTTGTTCTCTTTCTTTTCTACTTTTATTCGGCACCTCTCCAAATCCATCGTGAGAGATCACTGGACGATGGGGAGATGCAGAGCGAAGCGCGATTGAATGAAGCCCTACATTTTTAGTGTTTTTTTGTGTGTGTTACTGTTATCATTCAACCGGAGCTTCCTGCTATTCAACCGCGGCAAGCAAAGAGCGAGAAGAAGGGGGAGTAGTGGGTTAGTGACTTTCTTTTCCACCTCCTTTCCTTTCCGCGCTGTTCGTTTCTCGCTCACTCTGGCGGAGGCTTCCGTTTGCCCCGTTTTCGATGTTTTTTTGCTTGCTTCTGGAGTTTTCGTTGTTCGTTACGTTTCGAACCCGTGACTGTCGGGGGCTGGCTGGCTTAGCGCGTTTTGCATCGTGCACTTTCTTTTTCGGGCGAAACCAATCGGGTCGAAAGACGGCATGAAATCGTTTCACTTTCACTGATTATCGCGCGCGAGCGAGCGAAAAGCAGGCAGGAGTGGGAGAGCTTTTCACCGAAAGGTAGGATGATGGTTGAATGACCGAATCGGTGTGTGTATGTGTCTGTGCGTGGTTTATAGGAGCGTCATCATCTCATCTCCATCGGAGCAGGAAGATGTTGAGGTGGAAACGAAAGCGAAAGCTTCACTTTTTGTGTGTTTTGTGGGTTCATCGCTTGGTAGTCGACGACTTCCCAGGAGGTGGAACACGCTAAGTAGTTCACGAGATGGACACCGAGGCAGCCATGGGAAACTGGTTCATTCGAACAGTGTGCGAGATGTTGGGGGGTTTCGTTCGTTGAACCCAACCCAGTAGCGGTGAGAGACTTTCCCTTTTTCCTCTGAAGCGGACATCCACCGGAGGTGAATGACTGAGCTGGGTTAGTCGCTATATCGCCAAAGAAAAGGGAAGTGTTGTCAGCAGCGCAAGACAAACGAGCTGCACGAAAATGCAGAAAAAGCAGATAAAGGATGGCGCTATTTTGTACACCTAATGCTAGCTAATCCCTATTCCTTGAAGATCCAAGTCTTACTGGCAAGGAATATAACACGCACACGTCATAACCTCATTTCCAAACCCCACAATCGATTGTTCAACCACTTCCGGCTGCTGCGTCAAACATTACCAGGCTCGCGACACAGTTCCTTCTCGCTCGACGGTGATGATAAGCTGGCATTAAGATAAGAACGTGTTTGCGTAAGGGCAGCCGGGCAGGTGTGAATGCGCACGGAAAACGTGATTTCGCTTTGTGTGCTCCGTCGGTTTGCACTCGAGTGTCACAGACAAAAGTGGCAGTGGAATCATCCCCGCGGCGACAATCCGGGAGGGATTTAGCAGGGGCTTGAACAACCATCGGGGCACCTGCAAACTGGACTTCACAACTGGTGGAATGAGGCCATTCCAGCGCCATCCGGGCGAGGAGCAGAGTGACCATAAACATGACTCAAATAGAGCGCCTGCAGACGTAGAGACCAAGAAAGGTATCAAAGACAATTTTGCTATTTTTTAATAAATGTGCTCATATTCCAAATCTTTAAAGTGCCAGTTTTCGGTTGGAATATGTCATATTATGAATTTATTGGAATTCTATTAGCTGAGAATAGCGAGTACAACCACTTTCAATTTATTTCAGGTTTATATCATCATGAGAAGTAACACTTTTATGTTTTGAAAATAGTAAATACCGGAAAAAACTAGTTCATTTGATCTCTTTCACATTGGGAAATCGAAGGGCATAGACAAAAAGGGTTTTTTTTCTTACTAAAAGTAAGGTAAAAAATGTGCATAACGTTAAACAAAACGTACGAAATACATCGAAGTAAAAATAAGCCTCATGCTAAGAGAAAAAAAGTGAAAATAACACATTCGTTAGATGTACGGAGCCTTGTGGAGAGTCAATCAGAGCAAAAACTGTACGTCGTAGTGTGGAACAAAATATCATCCAATGGAAAGTTTCACGATTTCGTTTCCGATTCACCTCGCACTTCGAATCTCATCTAGCTTCCACTTAGAAAAAACTGCTTCAAAAGGTCATTAAACCGTACCGACATACCGGTAACAGTGGCGCGAACGGCAGCCTCCACACGAATAATTGCATCCAAATGGCACAACACAGTTCCAAAAGTGGACGTTAGCGTCGACAGTGAGAGGAGAGCGTGCCAGCCGCCACCAAGGCCCAAATCACAACCTCTCTCCGCCCATCAGGAGGAAGTTTCACTTTCCGTACCAACGCCGACCGGTGGGAAGTGAGACTTTCTCGCCCAACCTCGCCTTGCTGCAGTGGTGAGAGAGTTCGTTGACTCTGTGCGCCCCAAAGGCCACAGAGGCAGCAGTGCTCCGGGGTGTGTGGAAGGCCACAACACACAGCATGCCCAGCATTATGTATCACAGGCCCGAATAAATTCGAAATCAAGTCCTCCTCTGCTTCGAGTTGGAAGGGAGGTGGCTGGCACACGCGCCCCGGTCGTATTACTCCACTCACACCACCCTGGCGTTCCGAGCGGCCCAAACCCAATATGCAACCGAACCTCCCCCCGCCAACAACTATAGCCTACTGCGAAGTTCGTTAACCCAGTGCTCGAATTATGCGCTGCAGCCATGCGAACGCGCGCGCCGGGCCAGTGTGTGCGGGTTGAAGGCGAACAAGAAAACTATGTGTAGCAACGACGACGGCGACTAAGAGGACGGACTTGCAGAGGGCCGTTATGTGTATGTTTCGAAATTACATACATACCGCCACGCTCACTGCAAGCTCTCGTACGTCCCCGGTCCGTTCGAGCAGATCTCGACTCCACAAGTCGGTGCTCTTTAAAAACGACGATTTCAACTCATCCAAAGCAAGTGCGACAGCCACGGAGGAGCGGGAGCTAGCAGAGTCATCAACTACCGATCCCAGACAAATCTCAACGACGGGTGTTCCTCCCCGTCCGTGCCACCGCTCTCCCGATGCACGGATGGACCACGTCTCAATTGGAAGATGGTTAATTTTATACCACAACCAAGCGGGGCTAGACGACACACGACACACAAAACTATCCACCGTCTCCAGGGGTGGCGGAGATGTTGTTGCAGGCGCAAATGGCAGTTCAACGTCCCCGGGAACCTGATGAAAGTGAAAAGTAAAAGTTTCCACCGTTCCGCGGCCGCCGCTGCTGCTCACCGACTGGGAAGTCGTGAAAGGTGTTATGGTGGAGGGCGAGACATTGGGAGATGTGTTTCACATTCCAATAGATATTGGTTCGGTTTGTTCGGAACGGAGTTGAAAATGGAGTTCCTATCAGCGAGATGGATTACCAAGTGTAGTCTAATGGCTATTGCTTGCATATTGCGGAGATACCTTATATCATTAATTAGTTTCTATCTGTAACAGAAGAGCATCCAACATCTAAGAACCAAAGATATCTGAGGTTTTCTAAAAAAATATATTTCTTCCAACATTTATATCCGGAGGTACCTCGCTCCATAAAGAGTTTGTAGGTACTTCTGATTTTTAGCAGATTGTATTGTGATTTCAACTACATTTTGTGCAGCGTTTACATCCGGAGGTATTAACCCACATACAGCTTGCAAAACGTGGTTAAAGTTGAGTATTGATGGATGTGTCAACTGTATGTCCGTAGGTGCTACACTATCGTTAACTCTTTTGGATCATTTGATTCGTTTTACATTCTATGCACTTCAAGTCGTAATATGATTCGTACTATTTTTCTAATATTTTGCCATTTATATTCATTTACATCCGGAGGTATTACCCCATAAGTTAAGCACTATTAGCTGTTGAGATATTATTTTAGGTAAGTACTATTCTACAACCAAATCGTAGTTGTAGTTGTTGATATATGGTGTTGATGTTTTGATCCACAGGACGCTGATGCTTATGTCTTGCTCGATTTTTTATCCGATATCTACTACTTCTGGAATAGCCGACATGCTGAGAAACTTCTCCACACGGAGCTACAATAAATACCCTATAACACAAAAGAACTTGAGCAAAAGCATTACTCCACAGCCAGCTACGCAAATGATTTTTGACAGATCGCATTAATCTGTCATTTTCACTCACTTGTATCTGGAGACATTAATCCCAAGGCAAAAAACCTACGAAATTTGACACCACCACTTTATCGTCCACGCTACGCTTTCTTCACACGCGCTAGGAAGTGTACGAAAATTGGCCGAGTAACATAATTTCCAGCACCCGATAACCGGGCGAGATTCGTGAGCCGAGCCGAGCAGGAAGATGTCACGAGACACGATCTCACTTTCACGCCCCGGGTGTGGTGTTGGTGGAGAGTTCATTGTACCGGGTGTGGAGAAACCATAACGCCCGAGTGTGTACAGGAAAGGGGAAAGTCTGGTTTTCACTTTCAGCTTCACCTCGTGCTCGGAATACGCTTCGTGGAAGGAAGGAAGAAGAAAGGCGCACAGAGCAGAGCGCATCGGTTCGTTGAACTCCCGCGCCCGGTTGAAACATAACACACATCCACTCCTCCTGCTCTCGCGCTACGGCGTTTCTTCTATGCGCTTCTTCGTTCAGGGTGGGGAGAGCAAAAAACAACGTTGTTTGTTCGAAAATAAACACTCCCAGTCTCTCTCGCGCTCTGTCTCTCCTCTGCTACAACGAAAAAGCCACCGAAATCCGCCGTCTTCGAGGTCAACGGACCTTGTCTGCCTTTCTCACTCATTCCGCCGGTCGCATACAAGCCGGAACTATGCTGCAGGCCGCTTTCTATGTCGGAGAAGCCGTGCGCGCGCGTGGACGGGACGTTGTCTAGGTCATGAGGTAAAAGCGCACGACGCCGACGTCGGGTTCAGCACCCTGCCCAACCCTGGCCCACCGAAGGGCCTTTTCTTTGCATGTCCCGCTGGGTCCCTTTATCAGGTTTGCTTCTCCCTTCTCTGCTTCGATTGCTTTCACGAGCCGCAGGAGCCGCAGGGTGTGGGAGAAAGAGAAGCGCCTCCGGGCATCCTTCTCGCGCTTGCTGTGGAAGCGAAAGCGAAATCGTTATGGGACGAATTTATGCTGCCTTGGTGTGCACGGTGTGTTGCGGGCCAATGAACCTCTAAAGGCAGCCGGGTTTCGGCGTGGAATCCCGGGCCCGGGAGGCGGCTCCGTGTGGCAATACCGCTGGGCCGGTGGTGTCACTTTCTCTGTTGCTTCCGTGGTTCCAGCGTTGCTTGAAATTTATCATCCCACTCGCAACACACGCACGAGGTGTGCCAAAAGCAAGTTTTCAAACTTCAAACTAATCCTTCCAAAATATATTTTACTAGACTCGAAGTTCGTCAAAATCGCATCAAAACACACCCGGCAGCATCGTAGCAGCCACCGCATGCTGTGCGGGTTGCAGAAATTGAGGCGCTTTTCTGTAACGTGCGCCGCACGCAGCGCGTTTCTCGAGCAGCTCAGTAGTCGAGCAGTTGCACAGTGGGTAAATCGGTCACGCATTGTGGCGAAAAAACAAACAACACCGCTGAAATATGGCTGTTTTCGTGCTGGATATCATATGAAATAATGAAACATAAATAATTTGATAATGATTTCCAGCAGGAAAATTCTATATGGAAAATATGAGAGGAAGAAATTGCAAAATACGTTAGGTGGTTTGCGCAAATTTAAGAATGTTTTGAGAGGGCGTGTGTTTAGCATATAAAACGTGTCAATATTTTTCCTGTTTGATTTAATACTTGGAAGGTTATTTTGAACCACATGATGATATTTTTTTACTACATGAATTCAATGATGACCTTGGTTTAGTTTTTTTCGAGCTAGGTTCCTTAAAATATAGTATACGATCCTGAGAGCGCATAATGAATAACAGGTGCATAAAAAGCAGGTGAACGTTACAATAATTTTACGTCACAATAATTGATTTTAACAAACATGTAAACAAAACTATTCATATACTAATTATAACAATCAAAACATTGCCGTGTTCAAAAACTCGTTCCATTTGCTAGCCACTAAACTTACACTGGCTCGTTTTTTACAAAACTCTTCCCCGAGCAGAAAACAACGTTCACTGCAAAACTGCATAAACTCCCTCTCTTTACCGAAACGCGACCGACGACGACGACAGCGACGAGAATGCCGATGTGAAACGGAAAAAAGGTCAACGACATGCGCCAGGCGAGGTCATTGGCATGAAAAAGGCGCGCACATGGCGCGCGTGAGGCGGCATTCACCATCTCTCGCTACCACCACCACTTCACGCGAGGCACCACCACCACCACTACCACCAGCAGCAGCAGCGGTAGCATAAACCGCGAGAGAAGTGCAATGCACTGTTTTGACCGTGGTGCTGCCAGCTTGCTGCTACGGTGGGACGCGCTGCCTTTTTCACCCCATTCCATCCCACTCACTCTCACACATACACACACGTAGAAGGAAGCAAGCATAAAAATACACTTGTGTGTTACCCCCGTCGCATTTCAACGTGCACTCTATTATGCTTCTTCCGTCGTTCTGCTTAGGGGATAGAAGACACAGCATGTTCTAGGTCTGGAGTGTGTGGTTGGTTTTTTTCCTTCTCTCTTCTTCCTAGCACACGTCGGGGATAGAGCAAAACAACCCTACGGCTGAGGCAGAAAAAAGGTCATCAACACATGATGTGACGCGCGGTGCGGAGATGCATCGAAGGGTCTTTGAGCGTACACACACACACTTTCCTTCTCTCTCCCGCACCCGTAAACTCATCCACACCGGCAAGGGATAACCGTTCATATGCGGCGCGTTATTAAAAGGGCATTTTTTTGGAGCGGAACTTCAACTCCAGACGATAAGAGGTACCACCACACAAGGTCAATTATGAAAATTATGAATTAGGGCGACCACAGGAGCATAACAATGGTGCGCGTCAGGTGCATGTGTGTGTGCGAATGTGCTAACAAGCGTCACACGCATAATTATTGCCGCTCCCGTCTACCTTCTTTCGCAATGTCCATAGTTCTGTTCCGCTCAGCCCACCGTGTACCGTGTGTGTACTGAACTTGACACCATTTTGACAGTTGCCCAGCACGGCAGCAGCAGTGCTGCGCGTTCGCTGCATTACTTTTCTTCCGTGTGCGCTCTTCGGGCGCGCACACACACACACACACACAGGAAGAGCTAGATTTGCGTATTTTGGGTATGCTAATTGCAATGGGAGAGGTAAAGTAATTACATTAGCCAGCTTAGTTCGGTATGCCTGTACTGCCTGGCAAAACGACAAGATGGTGCGAGTCAAAAACGTGCACAGCATGCTGTAGAATGTTGACACTCTTGAAAATCGCTGATATCCCGACATGTGCCTCCGAGACACTTATTCCAACAAATGTTCTCGATTTGGAGAGAAGAGGATCTTATGTCCCAAGAGCACTCCTCCTTCAAAAACCCGAAGTTATCTTGGTAATGGTTACCTATATTCAGGTCCGGTTCTCCCTTCGGACCGGGCGAACAGCTGGCACCGTTGGAGGTGTTGCTGACACCTACTCCCCCGCCGAGATGGTTGCCGCTCGAGCTGGCAACACTGTTGTCCATAATGACCGGCGGACTGCTCGTCGGTGGGCAGCCCGGACTGTTGGCCGTGGTCGAGGAGGCGGACTCCTGCTTCGGGACCACGACCACCACCGGGTGCGGATACAGCCGGGCACCACCCCCGTACACCGACGATAACTGCTGGTGCAGATGGGCCGGTGGTGACACCGGTCGCAGCGCGTCCTCCGCCGACTTGGCGCTGGCCGCCACGTCCGCCGCGATGCTCTTCATCGAGTGCAGGATCTTCGGGTGGCTGGTGTAGACGGACGACGGTACGGACGGTACCGGATGGTACGTGATGACCGGTGACGGACCGGCGGACACCTTCGGGACCTGCAGCTGCCGGTCGGGTCCTTGCTCCGCCGGCGACGTTTGCGTCGTGCTAGACGGAGTCGTGGTGGACGCCACCTGATGGTTCTCCTTTATCACGGACGAACTCGGTGAGGGTGCTGCGGCAGCCTGATAGTGTTGCTGCTGCTGCGGGTGATGATGGTGCAGCGAGATCGGATGGTGATACCCGTCCGACAGCATGGTGGCGCGTGTGTTTGTGAAATTCCGTTTTCTTTCCACTCTGTTGGGGGGTGCGTGTATACCACACACACACACACTCTCTCTCTCTGCTTACTTCTCCAACGTAGGAGCGAGATAAATTTTTGTTTGGGTTGCGCCTACTGCAACTTGCTTTTCACTTTTCAAATTTCACCAACCGAACCGAGGCGAACACGCGGGCGATTTGGACACATTTCTCCCATAGTGCGGAGCACATTCTCTCTTTTTTGTTTCACTTTTTCCTTCGCTGAGACGACTTTCTTCAGCGCCTACTTGGGTGCACGAATTGACTATTTATTATTATTGCGCTATTTTTTTTTTCTGGCCACTTCATTCACTGCATACACACAAACACACACACACGCACGAAAAGGAAAGGGGCATACGATGCACTCGCCTCTTTTATTTCTTCGGCGATATTTTATTCTTATCAAAACAACTCAACAGACGATCGCTTCATCTGCGTCTTCTCGTACAACAATATAGCAGGCCTTTTTTATGCTATAGCTTCTTCACGGCCTTCTAAGGACACTTTCATAGAGGAACACACACACATACACAGACGCGGTCTTAAAAATCATTCTCCCACAAAAGAAACGATACGAGAAAACTCGTTTTCCCAGTTTTCTTGTAGTTTTGATTTGCTGATTTTTCATTCACAGGCTTCGACGGGGTAAAGGACGATTGATTGGTTCATTCCCGTCCTCCATACTTCATACACAAACACACACACTGGCCGTTTCTCTCATTTGGGCAGACTTTCAGATCAGTTTCGATGCCCGATGCCTACTAAGAGCCCGGCGAAAACTCACATCCACCGCTTTTCCGTTTGCTTTACCCACTTGGAAGAAAACTTTCTTGGGGATTGCTCGATCCTAAAGCACGCGCTAGACGTCGATCACACGCAATACTCCTCCGGCTCGACCAGGAAGACAAAAACACAACGGATCGCGCGCCGCACCGACGACGAGCGCTCCGAGAAACACACGACCGACGCCAACGAAAGGAAAATTGTTAATAAAAATCACTCACTCACTCACTCGCCACCGCGGTTGGCCCGAAACCCCGGTTCGAGTCGACGTCGAAAATTGAAGGTCATGAGCGCAGCGTCAACACACACACACACACCGCTTGTGCGATGGTGGTGGTAGTGGTGGGGACGACGACCGAGAGCGAGAGAGAGAGAGAGCGAGCGCGCGTGAGCAATCGCTGCGCGAGCGTGTTCGAGGGAGCGTGAGCGTGAGGGAGGATGCATGAAAGAGTGCGAGCGAGTTGAGTGGTGGGTGAGTGACCCGGACGGTTCGCTCCCTTGAAATCGGGTAGTAACAGTTGTTAGTAGTGTTTTTTATCGCATCCAATATTTTTTTCATAATTTTTATAAAATTTCATTGCTTTCAAAATATATAAAACTTATTTTTAAAAATCAAACTTTATGTTTTGAGAATTTCTACTGGCACAGGTCCTTTTTGAATCAAAATGTACCATTGTTTACAATAACTCTAGCCGTCTTTTCCATAACTATGTATCCTGCAGTTTCATTTCAGAAATCCCCCGGTGCGGTGTGAGCCACAGAAAGTGATACTTTTACCAACATGTACCCCCCATAATCATCCTTGTACGATTCATTCACCTCTCCACGCACCATCAACAGCCAACCACCTCCACGGTAGACGAGAGTACCGGAAAAATCCTTCAACATTTCGTCCACAAAAACTTCCCCATCATCCAAATTTGGCACTCACACTCACCTTCTCGAGTTACCGAAAAAAACAAACCCTCACTGCGAGCGAATAAATGTTCTGAGTCGATCGCGGCGGGTGCCGCGCTTCTCATGAGGTCAGGGAGTCGCGAATCGTGCCGAGACAGAATTGGGGTAGTCGACCGGTGAAGGGCTCGGTCAGGGCTAAACGCCACCACGGTTGGCGCGCGGAAGACGACGCCGAATCGGTTATAAAAAAACAGAAAAATTGGACCTGTCCATCGGAATCACAAACACTTACACACACACAACCCGTCACTCGACGGAGAACATTGGCTCGATGGGACGGTTGATTTCTCACTTTTCGCAAAATATCACACTTCCTTCAACCATATTCCTCCTCCGTCGTCATTCAAAGAGCAAGGTGAAGGTGAAGGCGACACCACTGCGCAATGGCGTTCAAAACCCTGCCGGTCAGTGGAACCCGAAACAGATTTCAAGGGCAAAAACAGGATTGAGAACATTCTGCAAAAAGTATGTAACACTATCACGAAAGCAATGCAAGGTAATATAAGAAGGATTGAACAAAACAGTTGTGATAATGTTAAAAAATGATTAGTTTTTTAATCTTGTCATAGAAAGAGAGGACATGAAAGTAGTATACTGAGCGTATGTAACTCGATATATTTTGCACTCAAATATGGAAAAGTTGTTATCCTCGCAATATAAAGGAAGAAAAGCATAAAACTAGAGCGAATCGACATGGAAACATGGTTGGGAAAATCGATGAAATGACTCAAAGAGTGGTTAGTTCAGCTTCACTGGATGAATTACGCAAGCAATTGCCCAGTTGTGTCACTCACAGCTTGTAGAACAACCAATTGTTACCTAATTCTCTCTTTGTGCGGGTTATTCATCAATCCATCATCAGCTCCCCTTCCAAAATCACCTCTGACGACCCGATGGGCTAAGAACGTAGAAACCAGGTGGCTTCTGAACGTGTTTTCTGTGCCGATGGAAGTGTTCTGTTCGACGTGGGGTGGGGTGTGTGTTTGTTGGGGCGAGCGAGACAGGGAATGTACTTAAAAATACAAAACAACAGAGAAGCTTCATCTCGTTTCCCAAAGCAATTCCCATTAGCTTATTCGAGAGTAGAGATACAGAAAAGGCGAGGGAGCGAAAGAGAGATAAAGAGAACGAGAACGGTCGTTCAGAATATAAATGAGACATTTTCGGTCCAAAATTCGTCGTTCGCTCCAACGCATTCACACACGCGCACTAACAAATCTTGTAACGGCTCCCCATATGATGGCAGCGTCATCATCATCATCAACCCCAACATTCGGCGCTGGCATGGCACAGTCACCAATACACCCGTGACCGTGCTGCTGCTAAATGTGAATGAATAAAAAATCGCACACAACAAATTGCCATCCGCGTTGTGTTTTCTCTTCTTCTTCTTGGTCTGCTCAATACCACCATCGAATTTTCGGTTCCATGCGCCAGAGCGAAACAGAGCGAGCGAGCACGACAAATCAACAACCGAGAATTTCAGGTTCAAGGGCAAACATGCGGCAAACATACGCACAAACACGCACATACCCCAGCAGCATGACCAATTCTTTTCGCGCTCGCGCGTCTGTGTATGTGTCCATTTTTATTTCGCACACTTCTTCCGAAATTTTTCGGACACAAGAGGAAGCAAGAATTAATTAGCACGGAAAGAACTCCGCGATC